>JAKOOJ010000002.1:1337500-1535000 GCA_022577455.1 Arizona elegans | reverse complement strand
CAGTGGTGTGATTCAGCCGGTTCGCATCAGTTCAGCAGAACCAATACCTAATTTTTTGTTGAGTTCGGCAAACCGGCTCCGAAATGGCCAGATTAGTGTGCATTCATGTGCTTCTGAATGCTGTTGTGGTTCGCCAGCAGCCTGCACAGCTGGCAGCGGACTCAGACAGTGATGAGGCTGAGGAAGAACGTGGGCCAGTCCTGGAGCCTGGGGAAGGCCCGGATGAGGGTTCTGCGTCAGAGGCAGAGATGGAGCCAGGGCCATCAGAGAGTGATGTGTGGACTTTGGAGCCTCCAGAGGCTGACAGTAGAGAGGCAGAGGAACAGGAGGAGTGTTCTGTCCCCATCTCCACACACACACACACAGCCAGCCGAGGGTTAAAGGAAGCACTTGGCACGCACAGTTTGTTATCAAAAACTTGGCAGTAATATGAGCACCGACTGCCAAGTGCTTTTTACTTAATATCCCTTCACCAGATAAACAGAAATACACACAGTTCACAAATAGTCCAGTTCAAAACAAGAAACCTTCGGCAGAGTTTGCAAATAGTCCAGTTCAAAACACGAAACCTTCGGCAGATTTAAGCGTTGTTCAAAGCGACTAGCCAGAGTTAGTTTTTGTCCGTCACAGAGTCTTAAATGGCCACCACACTCTCTTATATAGTCTCTGGGGTGTGGTCCAGTGACTCAGCCTAATCCCTGGCACACCTCCTCAACTGCTGCAACCGTTTATCACGCCTTCGTTGGCGTGGATCCAGGAACAACAGATCGCCTCCATCGCTATCATCGGAGTCACCTGGCTCCTGGCTAATCTCCTCTTCCTCAGCCGGCACCTGAGGCAGTGCCAGAGAGGAGGGGCCTGGAGAGGGAGGCCTGGCCGACTCCTCTCCTTCATATTCGGAGCCTTCTCCCTCCGATAAGATAGGCTCGGAGGATGGAGCCACAACAAGGAGCCTGTTCCTAGTGCACGTATGAGAAGAGCTGCCAGGAGGCAGGAGCAGCTAAAGCAGAGAGGATGACTCGAGAATAGGGCCAAGAGATGATGGCCCCTCTCATAAGGCTTAAAAGACCAACAACGGCTCTTGGCCTCTTTGCCAGAAAACAACGTTAAGAGAATTGGTTCTTGTTTCACTATATTCATTTCTTGTCGGCGTCTTCTGCTTCTGAACTTTTACCAAGAAAAGCCTTTGGCAGTTTGCCTAATTATCCCAAGGTCAGGTGATAAAATGTGGAATGGTGTTTTGAAGAATTTGCTTTAATTTAGTTTGGATTACGCTGAGAATGAGTTAATTCTCAGCTGTTCTAATAAAGTCTGTTTATTTTCGAACTGTTTGTATTTAATACTAACTACTTGGGCCTGGGTCACAACAAATGCACGCTAATCTGCGAACTGGCTGAATCCCACCACTGCGAGTCCCTATGTTTTGAAATGTTGAGTGTGTTACACAAATGGTTATTTGCTGCAGCAGGATTTTGAGTTCGGGTTATAAAAAAAACCTTCCTTCCCTGTATCTTGTGGGGATGCTATTTCAGAGGGAAAGACCCATAACAGAGAAGGCACACTTCTTCGGTCCAAGAAGATGATAATGTTTAATGGAGAGGACCTGGAGTGCCCCCTCTTGGCTGGAACATACCAGGTGGAGATAAGTGGTCGCTCATGTAATCAGGCCTTCTTCCATACAGAGCTTTATAGATAATAGCCAACACCTTGAATTGCACTCAGAAGCTGATTGGAAGCTAATGCATCTTCTGTAGCAGTAGTAACACATGGACACACTAAGTGGCAGCCATTACTGTTCGTGTCACTGCAGTTAAAGCCAGCCATAGCATCTTGGGGGTCTTCTGCTCATGTTATCTTCCCCTTATTCCTATAGTCTCTGCACAGCAGCACTGGGGTTTTATCCGAACGTGATGATTAATCTATCATAGTTCTTTTACACAATTAAGACCAGCAAATCTTCTGGTCTTATCATTTTGTTGCATTTTAGTATCTAATGACTATAGACCTTTCTAGTTTAAGGATTGATATTATATCATAGTTTAGGCCAGTGGTGAAATCCAATTTTTTTTACTACAAGTTCTATGAATGTCACTTGGTGGCCATGGCTTGGAGGGTATGGCAGGGGAAGGATACTGTAAAATCTCCATTCCCACCCCACTCTGGGGGCCAGCCAGAGGTGGTATTTGCCGGTTCTCTGAATTACTCAAAATTTCCGCTACCGGTTCTCCAGAACCTGTCAGAACCTGCTGGATTTCACCCCAGTTTAGGTCATGTTGTGTTTCATTTATGTGCAATTGACAGATTGGATGCCAAATTAAGATTTTAATACAGAATAAAATAATAAACAACAGATAAAATCTAGGTTTTTTTAACAGGATATTCCTTGAGTGAGTTTAATTTGCTCTGGTCTTTGACTGGAATAAACATTGACTTGACTTATTCCTATAATGTCTAAGCATGGATCTATAAAAAAAAACCTGTTAGGCTTTGCCATCCCTTATTAGCTTGAGAAAGTCAGTCATTTCTCCTTAGTTCTAAGTTGCTTCTCTCCTTGATTAGTTTCCATGTCCTGTCTTCACGTGCTTTGGAGAATAGCTTGGCTCCGTCTTCTTTGTGGCAGCCCCTGAGATATTGGAACACTGCTACCATGTCTTCCCTAATCCTTCTTTTCATTAAACTAGACATACCCAATTCCTGCAACCATTCTTCATATGTTTTAGCCTCCAGTCCCCTAATCATCTTTGTTGCTCTTCTCTGCACTCTTTCTAGAGTCTCCACATCTTTTTTACATCATAGCGACCAAAACTAGATGCAGTATTCCAAGTGTGGCCTTACCAAGGCATTATAAAGTGGCATTAATACTTCACGTGATCTTGATTCTATCCCTCTGTTTATGCAGCCTAGAACTGCGTTGGCTTTTTTGGCAGCTGCTGCACACGGCTGGCTCATATTTAACTGATTGTCCACTAAGACTCCAAGATCCCTCTCACAGGGATCTTGGAGTCTGCCCTAAACTTCTCAGAGTTTAGGGCAGAAATCCTTTCTAAGGATTCATTCATACCTTCATTTCCCCATAATTGGAATATGGCATCTTCTGTATCTATAACATGTGACTCAGCTATCAGCCTTCCTGTCCTACAGGCTCTGGGATTTATTGGTTATTCATTTTATCAAGCAAGGATAAGAATGCAAGCCATAGGCAAAGTGTTGCTTGATAAAATAGATGTTAATCAAGCAGCACCTTGCCTACGGCTTATATTCTTATTCTATCTGAGGATTGTTCTTTAATGGAAGCCCATCAAAGTCTTATTAGTCATCTTCTCATTTTAGGTTCCTTGAGGCACAGAATCACAATCTCTCTCTCCCCCTCCCTCCCTCCCTCTCTCCCTCCCTCCCTCTCTCTCTCTCTCTCTCTCTCTCTCACACACACACACACACACACACACACACACACACACACAGAGAGAGAGAGGGAGAGAGGGAGAGAGGGAGAGAAACACAGAGACACAGAGGGAGAGAGAGAGCACATGCTTCTCCTTGAAAAAAATAAAAGCCATATGACCAGGAATAAGGAAGTCATATTATGAAAGAATATAGTAATAGCAATAGCTCTTAGGATTATATACAGTCCCATAGTACTTTACAGCTCTCTCTGAGCAGTTTACAATATCAGCATATTGCCCCCAACAATCTGTGTTCTCATTTTGCCAACCAGAGAAGAATGGAAGGCTGAGTCAACCTCAAGAATCCGAACTACAGGCTGTGGGCAGAGTTAGCTTGCAATACTCACTTTAACCACCAGGTTTCCAGGTTTCCTAATACTAATATCAACCTGGTATCAACCTGGTAATAAACCTGGTATTACCAGGTTTCCTAATACTAATATCAGTTCACTGGAAATTATTTACATTTTGTCCCATATGATCTTTTCTTTTCATGAAGGCTCCAATGGATCTAACCTTCCATCCATGTAGTTATACATTTAGTATCATACATACACACACACACAAACACATATTGCACAGAATTGTGAAATCCTCTTAAGAAATCCACTCATCGTGAAACAGTCTTAATCTTTTAAAAGCAGAGGAGGCTCCAAAAAACTTTTCTTATTGAGGGTAGAACACAAATGCAAGTTCTACAACTGAACTCAAAAGTTATAGAACTTTTCTTACCTGTTCTTGAGAAAGTGATAGGAACAAGTCTTAAGACTTAAACACTGGCTTTGAACAAGTTTGTAATACAAAGGGCTATTTCCACACATTTAAGGGCATTTGAAGTTTTGGATTGAACCCAGCAGCAAGCAGGAAGGCAACACAGCCAATGCTCTGTTGGAACTTTGAGTTCCCAATATGACCTGAGGCAGTGGTGGGATTCAAATAATTTAACAACCGGTTCTCTGCCCTAATGATTTCTACCAACAACCAGTTTGCCAAACTGCTCAGAAAGTTAGCAACCAGTTCTCCTGAAGTGGTGCGAACTGGCTGAATCCCACCATTGACCTGAGGGCAGGACAAGAATTAATGGGGGGAAGTTCAATAAAAAGAGACTGAACCTAGAACTAAGGAGAAATTTCCTGACAGTGAGAACAATTAACCAGTGGAACGGCTTGCCTCCAGAAATTGTGGATACTCCATTGCGGGAGGTTTTCAAGAAAAGATTGGATAACTATTTGAGCAGAAAGGTATAAGGATTCCTGCCTTGGACAGTAGTTTGAATAGGATGGGATGGGATGGGATGGGATGGGATGGGATGGGATGGGATGGGATAAGATAATAGAATAGAATAGAATAGAATAGAATAGAATAGAATAGAATAGAATAGAATAGAATAGAATAGAATAGAATAGAATAACAGAGTTGGAAGGGACCTTGGAGGTCTTCTAGTCCAACCCCCTGCTTAGGCAGGAAACCGTATACCATTTCAGACAAATGGTTATCCAATCTCTTCTTAAAAACGTCCAGTGTTGGAGCATTTACAACTTCTGGAGGTAAGTTCTTCCACTGAATAATTGTTCTCACCGTCAGGAAATTTCTCCTTAGTTCTAAGTTGCTTCTCTCCTTGATTAGTTCCCACCCATTGCTTCTTGTCCTGCCCTCAGGTGCTTTGGAGAATAGCTTGACTCCCTCTTCTTTGGGGCAGCCCCTGAGATATCGGAATCTGCTATCATGCTGCTATCATGTCTCCACTAGTCCTTCTTTTCATCAGACTAGACATACCCAGTTCCTGCAACTGTTCTTCATATGTTTTAGCCTCCAGTCCCCTAATCATCTTTGTTGCTCTTCTCTGCACTCTTTCCAGAGGGTGGACTGGAAGGCCTCCAATGTCCCTTCCAGCCCTAGAACTCTATATAATTTAGTATGTCATTAGGCTGGAAATGTCTTCTATGTGCTTTACTTCAAGGATAGAACACCTACAAAACTAGTGACAGAAGTCAACAATAGTGAAACACTCCATTTCTATGTCCACACTCTGTTTCTCCTAAAATAAGACATCCCCTGATCATAAGCCTAATCGGGCTTTTGAGTGCATGCACTAAAATAAGCCCTCCTCCCGAAAATAATCCCTTCCCGAAAATATTTAAATGCATGGGCAGCCGGTCCCCGCCATTTCCTCTTGTTAGGGTCAGAAAGACAGAGCTGAAAATGAGGTAAGGCGGCAAGAGGAGCCCCGTTTTGCTCCATGTGCCCCCCCAAAATAAGTTATCACTGAAAATAAAGCCAAGCACTTATTTCAGGGTTCAAAAAAATATAAGACAGGGTCTTATTTTCAGGGAAACATGGTATATGGGGGGGAACTATCTTAGTAATAGTGGGGGTGGCAGGGGTGGGCTGCTGGGGGCTCGCAGGGGTTTGGGAGAACCTCTAGCTAAGTTTCTGTGCAGTTCGGAGAACCCCCAAATCCCACTCCTGGCTGGCCCCGCCCACCCCCCCCCTCCCAGGAGTCCCACAGCCCATTTTGGATGCAGGGCCTACCGAAGTTCGGAAGGCCGGAAACGGGCCTCCGGAGCCCGGGGAAGGCAAAAACGCCGCCCCCACACCTTGGTGCAGGAGGTCACATCCATCATGGCCATGCCCACCCAGCAACCAGGTAGAGAAACCGTTGCTAAAAATTTTAAATACCCACTCCTGAGGGGGTAGGTTAATTGTGTGAGAAAGAAAAAAAACCATTGGGGTTCATATGCTGCAGTTTAATGAGATCTATTTTCCTGAAAGAAAATTCCTTATCCTTTAGAATTCAATCTGATCCCGAACCAAGAAAAAAATCATCTCCGCTGGTTTGTTACATAACTTGACTATGGTCAAGAGAACAGTAGCAGATCAATAACCGATGCTAAGCAAGATTGAAGAGGCAACTGCAGAGTCATAAAATGAGTGGGTGCGATTTACCTCAATCAACCAGCAAGCAAATTACTCTTCTTCGTCACAGTTTGAATTCACTGACCCTCTTCACCTTCCGTACCAAATACCACCCTCTCCTTCCTTCCCAAAAAAATATTATCGCTTCTAGGAAAAACTATTAATCTACTGCATTCAGATTGGCGACTGGTAAATGGTCCATTCCAGGAAAAAGATCGTTTACATGGAATTCTAAGAACAGCCCATGATGAATTGATTAAGCCACAGTTCCAGTTGACCCAGAATGCTTGTCTGTTAGACGTCACACTGATTCTTCCCATCTCTCTTTTCTTTCTCTATCTCCCCTGGTCCTTGGTAGATATGTTTAATAGCCAAGTGACATGACTATTTGAGAGTTCTATTGCAACGTTCAGTGAACTAGCTCCAAAATGCTTCAAGGAGATTATCCTAGAGGTGTGAATTATGGTTACTGTTTAGCAGCAAGACTGAGAAAAATATTGCTTTATATCTACAGGAACAATGTGAATGAGTAAACTGGAGTCAGGGACGTTCATCTTCAAAGGTGATTTAACATGTTTTGATGGAAACAGAATGTCTTCTGATTTCAAGGTGGGAGGGAAGGGAAGGGGAGGGGAGGGAGGGAGGGAGGGAGGAAGGAAGGAAGGAAGGAGAATTGAAAGATACTAAAATCAGGGAAGGGAAGGGAAGGGAGGGGGGAGGGAGGGAGGGAGGGAGGGAAGAAGGAAGGAAGGAAGGAAGGAAGGAAGGAAGGAAGGAAGGAAGGAAGGAAGGAAGCAAGGAAGCAAGGAAGGAAGGAAGGAAGGAAGGAGAATTGAAAGATGCTGAAATCAGGGAAGGGAAGGGAAGAGGAGGGAGGGAGGGAGGAAGGGAGGAAGGAACGAAGGAAGGGAGGAAAGAAGGAAGGAAGGAAGGAAGGAAGGAAGGAAGGAAGGAAGGAAGGAAGGAAGGAAGGACACCAAATAGAAGATTCAGAAAGCTTTCTTTAATCCAATCTTTACAGTGGCAGCTTGTGAAGGAAAAGAGGATTGTGGGTGAAGACAGATTCCCCCCACCTCCTTAATGAAATGACTGATTGGTTATGTTCCTTCAATTTGTTTTGGACTCCTAACTACTACATAGATAAATTTGGTCCAGGAGGATCTGACCCTATCCTGGTCTTGCAGGTCTTCCAACAGTATACTCATCGCCATGATGATGGAATGATGGAAGATAAATTTCTTCAGCTTCCTAAATTCCTTCTGTGCCTGAATAATAGTTAGGATAGCAAGAAGCTCTATAAAGCCTTAGTAAGACCACACCTAGAGTACTGCATCCAGTTTGGGTCACCACACTATAAAAAAGATGTTGAGACTCTAGAAAAGAGTGCAGAGAAGAGCAACCAAGATGGTTAGGGGACTGGAGACTATAACATGATGAACGGTTGCAGGAACTGGGCATGACTAATCTAGTGAAGAGAAGGACCAGGGAAGACATGATAGCAGTCTTCCAATATTTGAGGGGCTGCCACAGAGAGGAAGGGATTAAGCTATTTTCCAAAGCATCTGAACGCCAGACAAGGAATAATGGATGGAAGCTGAACAAGGAGAGATTCAATCAATGAGGAGAAATTTCCTGACAGTGAGAGCAATCAACCAATGGAACAGCTTGCTTTCAGAAGTGGTGGGAGCTTCATCATTTGAGACTTTCAAGAAGAGTCTGGACTGCCATTTGTCAGAAATGGTGTAGACTGTAGAGTCTCCTGCTTGGGCAGGGGGTTGGACTAGATGACTTACAAGGTCCCTTCCAACTCTGTTAATCTGTAAAGCAAATCTATTCCTCATGCATGATTTGAGGTGTCAGATAGGTTTTCCCTTTGAAAAACCAATGGTCCCTTGTTGGCTTTTTCTCATTCTTGTGTTACAGCTCCAGTGAACTGAATTGGTGCTACAAAGGAAACTTTGTCTCTTATTAGAAATGCATCCCAGTAACTCTGACTCCGTGAAATGACAGCTTTCCCCAGTCCGGTCCTGTTCTCCTGTCTGACTTGAGCAGCAAAAGCCCCATTTCACAGATACCCTCTGTTGAAGGATATTCCCCAGCATATTTGCCTTCAGAATGGTGGGTGGATGCATTTGATAAACTGCATTTGGTTTGGTGGCATCGAAGCCAAACAGTGTCAGTGTCCTTTAGAGTGGAATCTGTAGGATACTTTTTTAAAAAATCATCTGGAAATTCTTCTATGGAAATCCTATGGGGCACAGCAGAAGAGTATAAGCATGCTCTTCTCTTGGAGCATACCATATTTTTCAGAGTATAAGACACACTTTTCCTCTTTAAAAGAGGGTGAAAATTTGGGTGCGTTTTATACATCGAATGTAGCCAAAAACATGAGGCACGGAAGAGGCGATGGAACAGCTGGTTGGGGGTATTCCGTGAGGCCGATCCACCTGCCAATCAGCTGCTAGTGCTGAATCAGGCTGCAATAATGTACTGAAGCTGACCTGGCTGTTCACTATTTGCTGCAAGGACTGTCAGAGTTTGCAGCAGCAAGCAAAACCCTAGCAGAGGAGAGGAGTTTCCGTCTCCGTTTCCGTTTTAGTTTCAGAGATCAGCACAGCATGCAGCTTTAGAACAATTGACCTAAGGCACACCCAGGCTCCTTGCTGTTTCCTTCCTTGCTGCTCACACAGCAAATACTGTTTCAGTTTCCAAACAGTCTCACACACTGATAGGATGCTAGCCAGATGAATACCAATGGATGCTGGTAGGCAGAGGCAGAATTTTTTTTTTCTTATTTTCCTCCCCCAAAACTAAGATGCATCTTATACTCTGGAGTGTCTTATACTCCAAAAAAAATACAATACTTGTGTCTGGTGGTTGATGGCCATGGGGGAAAAAAAAAGTTAAGGAGAATAAGACAAGAAAATCCTGCTGATAATGTTACCTAGTCTGGTAAGAAACTAAATGGAAACAAGCTTGGAGAGCAAACCACTGCCAAAATCTAAAACCCGAGCTACCAGTATTGTCTATTATTTCAATGAAAAATTTTTATATAATCTGCACTCAGAGTCTGCTTCTATTTCACATTATTTCCCTTTTGTACAGTCATCTTTTCATGCTGAGATACAGATAGATATCAGCATGGAAAGATGTGTCTGTGTGTGTGTGTGTGTGTGTGTGTGTGTGTGTGTGAGAGAGAGAGAGAGAGAGAGAGAGAGAGAGAGAGAGATGGATAGAGATAGAGAGATGAATGGATGGATGGATGATCGATGAATAGATGGAGATTAGGATGAGGAATAATTATAGCAGAACTCCTAGCCTGTTTTGCCACAATGCAGGCGGAACTCACAAATGTATTGCTTTAAAACGCATAAAGATAATGCTATGATTTCATTATGAAAATGATACATCTTACGAAGAGTGGAAAAGCGGAAAAGATGGTGACTCTAACTCTGTTAAAACTGCTGTCTTAGATGTGTAGCTTATTTTCTTTGGGCGTTTTCTTTTTTTTACGATTTTGTTTTTGTAGATTGGGAAAGAATGTTAAATAGTGATAATACAGATAGGAAAAAAATGTAGTACAAGTAGAGAGATAATGGTAAATAGGCAACAAATGTGCAATAGCGTGAAACTCATACATTCTAATTTATATTTTATATCAGGGGTGTCAAGCTCACTTCATCACGGCAGCATCATGTGACGTATCAGAACTTTCCCCCCTTTGTTAAATGGGGCGTGGGCAGGGGTGAAATGTAAAATTTGTTACTACCGGTTCTGTGGGCGTGGCTTGGTGGGGGAGGTAATGTGACTGGGTGGGCGTGGCCAACTTTTTTTTTTTTTAACTTTTCAAAGCATTTTTTTCTAATGCTTTGAAAAGCCTCTAGTGATCAGGCAACTCAGCCGGGATCGTCAGAGAGACTTTTTTAAAAAATACCTCTCTGCCGATCAGGAAACTCAGCTGGGATCGTCAGAGACTTTTCAAAGCATTTTTTTACCACCTCTTCGGCCAAGAGGTTGCAGAAAAAAATGCTTTGAAAAGCCTCTGACTATCCCAGCTGAGCCGCGTGATCATCAGAGGCTTTTTTTTTTACTTTTAAAAGCATTTTTTCGTTGGAAGAGGTTGTAGAAAAAATGCTTTTAAAAGTAAAAAAAAAAAAAGCCTCTGATGATCCTGCGGCTCAGCTGGGCATGGTGGGGGCGGGGGCAGAGATTTTTGCTACTGGTTCTACATACCACCCGCCGCCATCGCTACCGGATTGGGCGATCCGGTCCGAACTGGGAGCATTTCACCCCTGGGCATGGGTGTGGCCAGAGCATGATGCATCTGGCCCGCGGGCCCGAAGTTTCACAGCCCTGCTCTATATCATTACAGCTTAGAGGTTTGAGATGTATTTAATATCCATTTTCCAATCAAAACCTAACTGTCCCTATGGAGATTTGTCTAAAGACTGCTTGGATTACACAATTCAAGTCTGTGTTGGTTAAAACAGTTCAAGTCATTAAAAAGACTAGATGTGAGGACTATTCACTGTAACACACAATGAATAGCCTTTTTTACAGAAATTCCGTAAGCAACACCAGTAATGTTATCATCCCCTTGTTAGAAATAGGGACAGGTAGGGAAGGTTAAGATTTGTCTGTAATTAAAACTCACTAGAAAATTTGCAGTTGGGATGAATTAAACACAGGAAGTCCTCGACCTACGACCACAATTGAGCCTAAAATTTCTGTTGCTAAGTAAAACATTTGTTAGGTGAGTTTTGCCCCGTTTTACCATTTTTCTTGCCATAGTTGTTAAGTGAATCACTGCAGTTGTTAAGTTAGTAACACAGTTGTTAAGTGAATCTGGCTTCCCCATTGACCTGTCAGAAGGTCGCAAAAGGGGATCACATCAGTGGTGGGTTCCTCCCGGTTTGGCCTGGTTCTCCCGAGCCGGTAGCAGTGATGATATGACGTCACCGAACTGGTTCTGCCCCCCCGCACCCTCCCAACCCCCCCGTGTTATTCTTACCTTTTATTTGGCCCCACCTCCAATCTATTGCTGCCTCCTGAGTCCCAGCTGATGACTAGAGGGAAAAAAACTATTTAAACTCTTGTCGCGGGGCTTCAAACGGCCGCCCTACAGCTGATCCGTGTTAAAAGAAAATAAATGGGTAGACCAGTGCCTGCAAAAATACATGAGTAGATCAGTGCCTGCAAAAATAAGTGGGTACACCAGTGCCTGCAAAAAATAAATGGGTAGATCGGTACAGCTCTGCAAGCAGTTAAAAGCCTGGCAGACCAGTACCTCTGCTAAATCCTAAAGAATTGTCACATGACCATCAAGCCACGCCCACAAAATAAGCCACGCCCACAGAACCGGTAGTAAAAAAAATTAGAATCCACCCCTGGGTCACATGATTACATGGTCACATGTAATTTTTAAAGGGGGCATTTTTCCCTGGAAGCACAAATTACCTATCCTGGCTATTAAAAAAGATTTCATTTGCAGTTCCATGCATGACACTCCCACAAATCTTTCCTAGGAAATAGGTTCGTACAAAAACCACCTCCAACCTTCTCTTGATTTCTTGGCACCCTAAGGTTTGCAAAGCTAGGATCTAAAGAAAAGGAAGGTATGACTTGAGCTAATTTAAGCATCTAAAGAGATGGATTCCAGATTATTTCCTTTTTCAAGAGAAACACAATGTCTAGTACACCTGATTGGCAAGAAAATGTCAAGTGGTACCTTAAGGGCTCTTCAGAAGTTGCTCGTAAACCAGGAGAGGTAATTAAATATTTAAAGCACAACTTGAAGTGTTCCAGAGACCAAAAGCATCTGAAGAGAATGATGCTTGCAAAGACCTAACACTGGAGGAGATAGCAAGTTGTTTCTTGTCATGGTTTTGGAAACACACTGGCTACATTTGTGTGTCTGGGTCTCTTTTCATGAGCGTAGATCAACGGGTTGTTTAAATCCCATTCGAGTCAATGCAATGTAAACAGTCCATGTGTCTACCCGAGAGATTGAGATTCTTGATATCCCACTCATCTAATCAGTAAAATGATAGTTCATTGCAAAACAGTGTCCCAAAGGGGCTTTTTAAGGAGGCAACTGGACTTTCTTGTTTTTTCTTTTGAAGACGTTTCGCTTCTCATCCAAGAAGCTTCTTCAGCTCTGACAGGATGATGGGGAATGGAAGGATTTATACTCCTTGCAGACAGCTGGTCATTTGCATCCTTTTAGAGGGTCGTTGAAGCACTTGGAGGTTTATCTGTGTCCTCAGGGTCATCTGAGTAGTGTTCCTGGTTCTTGTAGTCTGCAATTTTTCCTCTGGGAATCCATTCCTTATTCCCACACCATTCCAAGGGTGTTCATCCCAAATTGTATAGTTAAAAGTCTGTAGAGATTCTCAGTCATCCAGGTAATTGTTGTCCCAAAGACTTATTGCAAAACAGTCTTTTATTATATATTTATGTAAAGAGATACTGAGGATTGGGCTCAGATGAGAACAGTTAATCAATGGAACAGCTTGCCTTCAGAAGTTCTGGGAGCTCCATCACTGGAGGCTTTCAAGAACAGACTGGACTGCCATCTGTCAGAAATGGTGTCCAACTTGGCCAGGAGGTTGGACTAGATGACCTACAAGGTCCCTTCCAACTCTGTTCATCTGTTAAGAAAGCAACGATGAGTACAGGTATTGGATTTTGCTGTGTCATCTTGGGCTTGAGCCTGAGGAGAACTGATGACGCGCTTTTCAAATTTCATCATAGAAATGGATGACAAGTCATGTGGCTCCAGATTACAGCAATCCTAGATTTGAATGACCTGGATGAAGCCAATTGCTGGAAGTTGGAAATAAATGAAATAATGAAAATCCAGGCTTTGTAGAGATTCTCAGTCATCCAGGTCATGGTTGTCCCAAAGGTGCTTCTTCAGGAGGCAATTGGACTTCCTTGTTTTTTCTTTTGAAGACATTTTGCTTCTCATCCAAGAAGCTTCTTCAGCTCTGACAGGATAGTGGGGAATGGAAGGATTTAAGGAATCCTTAAAGAATGAACTCCTTCCATTCCCCAAAAGATAGTGGGGAATGGAAGGATTTATATTCCTAGTCTGCAAGGAATATAAATCCTTCTATTCCCAACTATCCTGTCAGAGCTGAAGAAGCTTCTTGGATGAGAAGCGAAATGTCTTCAAAAGAAAAGACACGAAAATCCAATTGCCTCATGAAAAAGCACCTTTGGGAAAATCTAGGCTGTTGAGAGATGAGGGGAAAAGAATAAGAAACTGACAATTTATTGACAATACCTGAAAGTCTGAATGGCTACCATTGTGAAAAGGTTCGAAAACTTTTTAAAAACTTTTTATTTATTTATAAAACAACGCAATATGACAAACACAAAACATATATTCCCTTTTTACAACAGTTTGGTAATGGTGATCTTCTATTGTTTACATTTCCCCCTAATTCTCCTTATAATATATAAATCTTTCCTGTCCCATTATCCCTTAGTACTCTATTACTTCCTTCGCACATAATATTAATTTTATACATTATCCTACAAACACTTTCCATTTGAAATTTTCCCCCAATCGTTTTTTTCCACTATTCCTAATCTCCAACCAGTTGTACCCTTTGTTCCATACTGCATAGTATTCTGTATCTTCCTTCTCTTTAATTTCCTTTGTTAATTTGTCCATCTCAGGACAATCTAAAATTTTCTTTATCAATTCTTCCTCTGTTGGTGTATTATCTTTTTTCCAATTCTGTGCATATGATATTCTTGCGGCTGTTATTATATGTAGAATTAGTTATTTTATTTCCTTAGTATATTTTCTATTGAGTATTCCCAACAAAAATGTCTCTGGTCTCCAATCAATAGGTTGGTCCAATAGGTATTTCCTAATTTTGGCCCAATACTTTTTGGGTTCGAAAACTTTTTAAGAAGCGAAGACACTCAAAAAGTTGGACAATATTTGATTTTAAGGCTGTGCCAACAGAGGATATGAGGATAAAAAGGATGACACGTGACAATATCAGTTGCTGAATTGCTTCCTGATTGTAAAAACTGCCTTTGAGAAGATCTCCCTAAAGACTGTTTTCCTTTGCCGCTAACTGAAGCATGGAAAGCCAAGTGACAGAAACCCTGCACTCCCGGGGGGGGGGGGGGGGGGGGTATTCACTTACTTTCCCTACTCAGTTCACAAATGTGCGTGCGCATGCACACATGCGCCTGGCGTCCCGTACATGCGCTTTGCTGGAGCGTGCACTTTCCGTACATGCACCCAGCCTCAAAAACGTGCCTAAATGGGATAGCATAGAGCCGGGGGAGGGTGGGCAGGCTCACCCATGATTTCCGCAACCGGTTCGGGTGAACCGGTCTGAACCAGCTGAATACCATCTCTGCTGCACTTCCCTTCTTTGGAACGTCATTGGATTTTTCTTCTCCTTCACCAAAAGGAGCATTTTCTTTCTCATTGAATGGTTTAAAAATGCAGAACCTTTTAAAGCAACACTAATCCAAACCCATGAAGGTTTCAACCGGTTAGTTCCAGCAAGTTGATTGGCTTTTGTGCCTTCAAAAGTTTCTTTGGGGATCAAGTATTTTTTTTTTTCCTCCCGAAATGATAAAGAGAGGCCTCTTAGACATCTTGTCTATGCCCTCCAAAATGTATTCACGCTTGTAATCTTGAACACAGAGAGATCCCTTTGAAAGCAACTTTAAGAGGAAGACTTTCATGTGCTCCTAACTGAAAACACACCACCAAATCTTGTCAGGGCTGGAAAGACAAAATATTACCGTATTTTTCAGAGTATAAGACGCATAGGGTTGCCAGGTCTGCTTCCAAAAAATAGCGGACAAGTGGGGTGGGGGGGTTAAGTAGTAAAAAAAAAAAAATTACAATTAAATTATATATTTTCTTACAAACATTTAAACCCATATTAAAATAATCACTTCAAAACTTTACGTAAAATTCAAAACATCAAATATATTATAATAATATGTAAAATATTAAATTACATTTTAATGTCATCATAAAGCTTTTGAATAAAAAAAATGTCCACTATTTTGTGAAAAAAAATAGTGAACATAATGTGAAAAAAGCGGACTGTCCACTCAAATAGTGGACACTTGGCAACACTAAAGA
This sequence comes from Arizona elegans, assembly GCA_022577455.1. Classification (NCBI taxonomy): domain Eukaryota; kingdom Metazoa; phylum Chordata; class Lepidosauria; order Squamata; family Colubridae; genus Arizona; species Arizona elegans. The sequence continues at coordinate 1,519,511 of JAKOOJ010000002.1, read as the reverse complement.
CGCACATTTCCCCCCCCCCCCCAAAAAAAGAGGGTGAAAATCTGGGCGCGTTTTATACTCCGAATGTAGCCTCGCCCAGCTTCTCAAACGGAGGTTTCAGAGGCTGAAAAAAGCATCAGAAACGAAGCTTCAGAAAAGAAGCCCCCAAACAGAGCTTCAGAGGCTTTTTTTCCTCAAGCTTTGTTTTGGAGGCTTTCAGAGGCAGAAAAGAAAGTTTTTTTCTGAAATAGAGTTTCAGAAGTTTCAGAGGCAGGAAAAAAAGCCAAAAAAAAAAAAAAAAAAAAAAAAAAAGCAAAGCACAGAGCTGACAACCAAGGAACCTGTTGCTAAAATTCACCTCTGGGAACAGCTGATTGGGGGTATTCTGGGAGGCCAATCCACCTGCCAATCAGTTTTTTTCATATTTTCCTCCCCAAAAACCAAGGTGCGTCTTATATTCTGAAAAATACAGTAGTTAATGATATACAGAGCCTGGGTAAAATCATGCTTTTTTTTTTTTTTTGCATTTAAAATATTTAGCGTGGACATTTCTAACATTTACTTTGTGTGACCTCACTTCACCTGGGCCTCTCAAGGTGTGCTTAACTAAGCTGTATATAAAAATCAATTGTCCGTGTTGTGTGTGTGTTACTTTCAGAGGCATGCCAAGCATTTGCCACAAGAAACGCCATGTGGTATGATGATGTGTCCTGATTATAAAAGAATGACTTTCATATATAACTGGAATGGCTTCAAAAAAGATTGAGTTTTTTGTTTTTTTTTTAGACTACTCCCACTACTAATAGCGGTTGACCATGGCCGGTAGTTTTAATGAAAACATGACTGACAAATCTTGAGGCTAATGCTTCAATTTGATATAGTTGTAACATCCTACGGCTGGTGTAGTCTATTTTCTTTCCTTTTTGGGATATATGAAGTGGAGCCAGGGCTCAGATTTTAGTGAGTTACTAGAGGAAACAGGCTGTTAAGCTTCGGATGGGTGGGAAGCACCAAGGAACCTCAGGGGATGTAGTCTCTACCCTGAACTCACTTTCCAAATTGTAGGACGAAAAGGCAGAAGACTAGAGAACGTGTCTATGAACACCAATTAGGAGTCAGAAGACATGATGAACATGCTTTAATTTCACAACATATGGACAGACTTAAGCACAGTTTCAACTGAACAATTATCCAGTGTTGGAGTATCCACAGCTTTGTTCTGTCAGGAAATTTCTCCTTAGTTTAAGGTTGCTTCTCTCCTTGATTAGTTTTCATCCACTGCTTCTTGCCCTGCCTTCTGGGGCTTTGGAGAATAGGTTAATACCTTCTTCTTTCTGGAAACCCCTCCAGTGTTGGAACATCCACATTTTTTTAAAAAAAAAATTTTTTTTTGATTTATATCAAAAAAATTTTTTCCTCTTTTTAAATGGAAATTTTAGATTTGGTTTTAATTTATTGGGGTTTTAAAATGGTTCAGCCAAATTTATTTAATTAGTTTTACCGCTATTTTAAATTTTGTATCTATATGTTTTATTTTATGGCTGTTCATCGCCCTGAGTCCTTCGGGAGTAGGGCGGTATACAAATTTAATAAAATGAAATATGAAATATGCCGCCCTTCTCCGGAGACTCAGGGCGGCTTACAGTGTGTTAAGCAATAGCCTTCATACTTTTGTATATTTATACAAAGTCAGCTTATTGCCCCCACAAACTGGGTCCTCATTTCACCTACCTTAGAAAGGATGGAAGGCTGAGTCAACCTTGAGCCTGGGGAGATTCGAACTTACAGTAATTGCAGACAGCTGGTGTTAATCACAATGCTTTTAGTCTGCTGAGCCACCAGGCCCAGGTAACTTCTGGAGGCAAGCCATTTCACTGATTACTGATGATTTTTTTTTTCCATACTAGTTTTTCCTCAACAGGTCATCAGGTAGAATGCAGGAAGGTAAGATGAAGAAAAAAAGAGAACTGAACTTCCATCATTATTACATGACTCTATAGGAATCTCTGAATCAAATGCTTGTCCATCAGGTAGTTTGCTTTTTGGTGTTCCCTTAATAACCACTTAAACATCAGGGCTACTATCAGTTGGCGGAGTCTAAACTGGCTATGCTAAGGTTGTATTAAAGCAGGGAAGTCCAACCTTGGCAACTTTAAGATCTGTGGACTTCAACTCCCAGAATTCCCCAGCCAGCCATGCTGAAGTCCACAAGTCTTAAAGTTGTCAAGGTTGAATACTTCTGTATAAAAATTTGCATTGAAACTCTCTTGTCATGGTCAGGTGCTGCTGCTCTCAGGGCAAGAAGACACAATACCCTCAGTTCAAAAGATTAAAATGGAAGCTCCTAACTTGGGCTCCAAAGTTCTGATGCAGGGGTGTCAAACTCAATTTCATTGAGGGCCTCATCAGGGCTGTGGTTGACCTTGAGGGGTGTGTGTGGCTGACTGGGTGGGTGTTGCCAGCTGGGTGAGCATGGCCAGCTTGATGCCACTCACTGGATGTGGCCGATTGGATTGGCATGGCCGTCTGGATGGGTGTGGCCAGTTTAACGCCACTCCCCAAACTGCTGGCATGTTTCCTCTTCGCATTGGGTAGACCGGGCCGAAGCCACACTGGCCCAATGTTTCCACTTCACTCTGGGTAGACCAGGCCGAAGCCATGCTGGCCCAATGTTTCTTCTTTGCGTTGGGTAGACTGGGCCGAAGCTGCATTGGGCAGACCAGTCTGAAACTGCATTGGGTAGACTGGGCCGAAGCCACATTGGGTAGACCAGACTGAAGTGACGCCAGCAGGGGAGGGATTCAGACGGTTTGGAGCGGTTGAGGCAAACTGGTTGCTAATTTTACATCTGGTTCGCCAAACTGATAGTTGCAAGGACTGGCTGGCCCCACCCAACATGCCTCTCCCCTCCCAGGAGTCTCTACGCAGCCTGTTTTACATGCCAGATAAGTGCAGGGCCCATACGGAGGCTCTGGGAGGGTGAAAAGTGGGCCTCCTAGAAATTCCGGAAGTCTGGAAATGGGCCTGTTTCTGGACTCCGGAGCCCAGGGGAGGCTGTTTTCACCCTCCCAGAGGCTCAAGAAAAGCCTCCAGAGCTTGGGGAGGACGAAACGCCTCCCCCCACCACCAGCGGTGGTGCAGGAGGCTGAGTAGGCTACACCCACCATGGCCACGCCCATCCAGCAACTCAGCAGAGAACCTTTTGAATCCCACTCCTGGACGCAGGTCAGTCTCTTACATTTTCCAGGATGGCTCCACGGGCCAGATCCAACCACATCGCAGGCCGGATCCTGCCCACGGGCATTGAGTTTGACACCCCTGATCTAATGCAAAGATGCTGTCGTAATTTTAATCCTTTTGTACCCATTCCTACTCAACCAAGCATGTTTAAGGAAGACTCTGAAAACCCATCCTTCTAAGTATATTTAGAACGTGGGCTGTTTTCCAAGAGTAGCAATGAAGACGCCAAGTCTGGTGAGAGTGGTTAGGTATGTTGTGGTTTGCTTTCACTCCTCTGAAAGGACCTGCTTTTTCGGAACGCTGGATATTCTTGGAAATGTCAGCATTTTTCTATCGCTTTTACAGCAACCCAAACCCCAAAGAATTCTATAAATCAGTAACCAAAGGTAATGCAGGTCGCTCACATTGCACAATTGTATGCCTTTTGAGGTTATGGTGATCTGAGTCCTAAAAATCTATATAATTACTTGGCTGTCTCCTTCTTCTTCTTCTTCTTTTTCTTCTTCTTCTTCTTCTTCTTCTTCTTCTTCTTCTTCTTCTTCTTCTTCTTCTTCTTCTTCTTCTTCTTCTTCTTCTTCTTCTTCTTCTTCTTCTTCTTCTTCTTCTTCTTCTTCTCCGTCTTCTTCTTCTTCTTCTCCTTCTCCTTCTCCTTCTCCTTCTCCTTCTCCTTCTCCTTCTCCTTCTCCTTCTCCTTCTCCTTCTCCTTCTCCTTCTTCTTCTTCTTCTTCTTCTTCTTCTTCTTCTGGAATGGAACTATGAAGGATGCCAAGCACAGGGGATTAGCTTTGGCATTGCTTCTTAAGGCCATTTCTTCCATTTTGTCCTCTAAGACCTTTAGGCATTTATTTAAGAATTGTTGGCTATAAGTTCCAACAGCTAAAGAGATCGCAGTGGTGGGATTCAAATTTTTTTACTACCGGTTCTGTGGGCGTGGCTTGGTGGGCATGGCAGAGGAAGGATACCATAAAATCTCCATTCCCTCCCCACTCCAGGGGAAGGTTACTGCAACATTCCCATTTCCTCCCAATCAGCTAGGACTCGGGAGGCAGAGAATAGATGGGGATGGGGCCAGTCAGAGGTGGTATTTACTGGTTCCCGAACTACTCAAAATTTCCACTACCGGTTCTCCAGAATTGGTCAGAACCTGCTGAAACCCATCTCTGAAGAGATGCCACAAAGAAGAGAAGGGCGGGGGGGGTCAACCTATTCTCCAAAGCACCTGAAGATAGAACAAGGAGCGATGGATGGAAATTAATCAAGGAGAGAAGCAACCTAGAACTAAGGAGAAATTTCCTGACAGTGACAACAATTAATCGGTGGAACGCCTTGCCTCCAGAAGTTGTGAATGCTCCAACATTGGAAGTTTTCAAGAAGAGATTGGATAACCATTTGGTATAAGGCCTCCTGCTTGAGCTGGGCGTTGGACCAGAAGACCTTTAAGGTCCCTTCCGACTCTACTATTTTGTTAATCTAATTCAGGAATACACACCTATTGCTGGTGGAGGGCTATGCCATAATTTGTGTAATATCTCAGGGGTCACACACACACACACACACATACCCGAACAAATGAAAGTTGGTGATCTCTGAGTTTGGTTGGTTTTTCGCAGACATTTCATTACCAAACTGGAGAACATCATCATTGCTAGAAGAGAGTTTGCTCTCTGTTTATACACCGCTCTGTCAAGGGCTGGTGGAAATATTGTTTTCTTCTTGATAGTTTTTTGATTAGGCTGCTCTTTACTGTTAGCTTGTTTAAGAAGCCATTAGCTTAATCAAGAAGCCACCAAAACCACTCCCATCAACCCAGACAGGGCAAGCCATTAGTACAGGGGTATCAAACTCACATCATCACGTGATGTATTGTGACTTTTTTCCCCTTCGCTAAACCAGGCGTGGGTGTGGCCAGCACATGACGCTTCCGGCTTGTGGGCCGCAAGTTTGACAGCCCTGCATTAGTATATGAACAGAGAGCAAATCCTACTCCCTTCTAGCACTGATGAGGTTGCCTAGTTGGGTGGCGAAATGTCTGCAAGGAAACAACCAAGCTCAGAGAGCACCAAGGATCCCTCAAATATTCCCTTCTATCAAGATTTTTTTTAAAAAGAAAAACAACACAAAGTCAGGCTGGTGAAGGAAAAGGAATAACATTGGGGGAGAATTCCCAAGTCCATATTTTTTTTAAAAAAAAATGATTTATATGCCGCCCTTCTCCGGAGACTCAGGACGGCTTACAATGCGTTAAGCAATAGCCTTCATACTTTTGTATATTTATACAAAGTCAGCTTATTGCCCCCACAAACTGGGTCCTCAATTTACCTACCTTAGAAAGGATGGAAGGCTGAGTCAACCTTGAGCCTGGTGAGATTCGAACTTACAGTAATTGCAGGCAGCTGGTGTTAATCACAATGCTATCAGTCTGCTAAGCCACCAGGCCCTTTGGGGGTGGTGGTGTCATTTGCTATTTTAACTGTACTGAAACCACAGGAAATATTCAGCGTTGGTTTTACACTTAATCATGCTGATATGATGTGCCCAATAAAGAAGTTTTGTGAGAATTTCCATCAAGAAATTTGGAAATGTAGCACTAAAGGATCGACCAAAATTGCTTCTCTCTGATCTAGGAAGCAATCACTCAAATACTATTATGTTGGCAACTCCAGAAAGCTCATGGACCTGAAGCAGAGGTGGTATTGAGCAGGTTCTGACCAATTCTAGAGAACCGGTAGTGGAAACTTTGAGTAGTTCGGACAATGGGTAAATATCACCTCTAACTGGCTCCGCCCCCATCTATTCTCTGTCTCCCGAGTCCCAGTTGATCGGGAGGAAATGGGGATTTTGCAGTAACCTTCCCCTGGAGTGGGGTGGGAATGAAGATTTTGCAATATCCTTCCCCTGGAGTGGGATGGGAATGGAGATTTTGCAGTACCCTTCCCCTGCCACACCCACCAAGCCATGCCCACCAATCCACACCGTGCCCACCAAGACACACCCACAGATCCGGTAGTAAAAAAAAATGGATTTCACCACTGATCCTTCCCCTGCCACGCCCACTAAGCCATGCCATGCCCACCAAGCCACGCCCACAAAACTGGTAGTAAAAAAAATTGAATCCCACCACTGACCTGAAGCTCATAGTAAGAAGAGCATGAAAAGTTTGATCCTTACAGTTGACCTGCTCTGTTAAATTGTTCTAAAGGCCAGCATCAGGAAGCTATTTAGCCCTTCCTTAATACCGAGGACCAACCAACCAATTGGGGATGTTTTATGTGCCTCAGTTTGCACACCAAAGCTCAGAATACTAAACTAAGGGACTTTGTTGACTCTGACTCCACTTTAGCCCAGAATTCTTGTCTAAAAGAAGCTCTCTCTTATTTTTATTTTCACCTCAGTTCAAAAGAAAACCGTCTTCTAGGAAAGGCATTGGGAAAATATGCCCTGAAATTACAGTTGTGCCATAAATATAACAGGCTTAAACCAAAGCGGCTGAAAAAATTACAGATATGAAAAATTACAGAGATAGGGGCTTTCCGCATTGGTGCCTAAAGATTTAATCTCCTGGGGTAAGTGGCCAGAACACAGCAATTGTGTCAGGATAATAGATAGACGGATTCACTCAGTAGTAAGCGGGCCGGGAGTGGGGGGGAATTCCCTACTGTGATTTCTCACAGCTTGCTTGCCTGGCTCTGTGAAGACAGGGTTGTGCATAAAATAGATTGTAGATTTTACAAAGAGCTGGCATGGTCATACTCCACTCAGTATCAAGGATGCAGCTGTAGAGGTGGTCAACTGTATTAAGTATCTGGGGGTGCAGATAACTAACAATCGGAACTGGTCTCTCCACACATCATCCTTAGTGAAGCATGCAAACCAGCATCTGTATTTCCTGTACCAGATGAGGAGAGCATATCTTTCTCCTTCTGTCCTGGCCACTTTTTACAGAGGCACGATTGAGAGCATTGTAACAAACTGCATCACTGTTTGGTTTGGTGGCAGCAATGCCTCAGATAGAAAGTCCATACAGAGAGTGGTGAGGACAGCGGAGAAGATTATAGAAAGCTTGGTTCCCGTTATTCAGGATACTGCTTATAAGCGCTATGTGCTTGGAGATCAAAGCATTGTTAGAGACCCCACACATCCACTTCATGGTCTGTTTCTCTTCCTCCCCTCTGGGAGGAGGTTTCAAAGTATTTCTAGCAGGACTCACAGATTCTGTACATGTATACATCCGAACTAGACTGTGTTGTTTCTCTGTGTCATATAATATATGTTGGTATATGCAGAATTTTGTATTTTTTTATTTTGTCATGTTTAGGTAGTGTATATTGGAGATGGAGACCCTTTGAAAGCCTTTTGCAATGAAATTTCATTTTAATGTATGCCAATTAATGTACATTCAAAGTGACAATAAAGTTATTCTCAGTGTATGTCTAAGTCTAAGGTACAAGTGCAACAGTGGTGAAATCCAAATTTTTTTACTACCGGTTCTGTGGGCGTGGCTTGGTGGGCATGGTGTGGCTTGGTGAGCGTGGCTTGGTGGGCATGGCAGGGGAATGATATTGCAAAATCTCCATTCCCACCCCACAGCCAGAGGTGGCATTTGCCAATTCTCCAAACTACTCAAAATTTCCACTACTGGTTCTCTGAACTGCTCAAAATTTCCACTACCGGTTCGCCAGAACCTGTCAGAATCTGCTGGATTTCACCCCTGAAGTACAACAAAATTGGTCCTGCCTGCTAGTGCAAGTGATGGGGAGTAAGGACTCCTTTGGGAAGGCAAGTTTGGAGGAAGAACAAAAGAAAGAAACTGCTAAATGGCAGAAGTGTTACCCATAAGTGATTTCTTCTTTTCTGGGAACTTTGTATTTAAAATGATTGAGAAGAGAAGCCAGGATCCATCGGGAAAGGCTTGTGTGCGGATAAGTTTGGAAAACATGGACTCATCACACAAAGAGATACGTGATTCTTACTCATTTCAGGGTATTTGGGAAGGAGGAAATCCTGTTGGACTGTGTCCAGATGCTTGAATAAAGGTCTGTGCCAAGGTTTTTGAATCTGAATGCTTTCCAGATATGTACAATTAGTCCTCAGGGTATGACCGTTCGAAGTTACGCCAGATCTCCCTTCAAACGTTACTTACAGCCCAGTACCAGAGTTCCGACAGCCATCCTGTGCCTCATCATCACATGATCATATTTTTGGTGCTCAGAAACTAGTCTGCATTTACAGAGGATGGCAGTGTCTCACAGTCACATGATTACAATTAACATTTTTGCCAGAAACTGGAACTTATTTCTAATTTCCAGCAAAAAAAAAAAAAAAAAAAGCCTAGAGTGAGCAATGGGTTTGCTTAAGGACAGTGGCATTCATGTAACGACCATGGGCTTGCTTTATGACCACTGCAAAAAAATCATAAAATCAGAAGCATTCACCTGATGACCCACTTAACAAGCCGCAGGATTGATTACTGTAATTTGCAAGATCAATTACGGTCGTAATTTGAGGACTATCTGTGCTTTCATCTACTAGAATTCACAGCAAGCATGACATTGCTGAGAATTCTAGGAGTCCACATATCTGGAGGGCCCCAAAGTTTGGTAAAGCTAATCTATGCTTTAGGAAAAACAGGGCTACTGTGAACTGATTTGAAAACCATCATCAGTTTTGGGGTATGTGAAAACATAGATGTTGTTTAACATAATAGGATAGGATAGGATAGGATAGGATAGGATAGGATAGGATAGGATAGGATAGGATAGGATAGGATAGGATAGGATAGAATAGAATAGAATAGAATTTTTTATTGGCCAAGTGTGATTGGACACAAGAAATTTGTCTTGGTGCATATAGTCTCGGAGTACATAAAAGAAAAGAAAAGATACGTTCATCAAGAATCATACGGTACAACACTTAATGATAGTCATAGGGTACAAATAGGCAATCAGGAAACAACATCAATATAAATCGTAAGGATACAAGCAACAAAATTACAGTCATACAATCATAAGTGGGAGGAGATGGGTGGTGGGAACGATGAGAAGATTAAGAATAGTGCAGACTTAGTGAATAGTTTGACAGTGTTGAGGGAATTATTTGTTTAGCAGAGTGATGGCATTTGGGAAAAAACTGTTCTTGTGTCCAGTTGTTCTGATGTGCAATGCTCTATAGCGTCGTTTTGAGGGTAGGAGTTGAAACAGTTTATGTCCAGGATGCGAGGGGTCTGTAAATATTTTCCCAGCCCTCTTTTTGACTCGTGCAGTATACAGGTCCTCAATGGAAGGCAGGTTGGTAGCCATTGTTTTTTATGCAGTTCTAATTATCCTCTGAAGTCTCTGTCTGCCATGTTGGGTTGCAGAGCCAAACCAGACAGTTATAGAGGTGCAGATGACAGACTCGATAATTCCTCCGTAGAATCTACATAACATCTACATAAACATGCTCATCCCTCAATTCAGGTTGAGGCATCACTGTACAATCAGCTATAAATTATTGCCTTGGGCCAAGCTGGTGACGCATGGAAATCTTGAATCTGTGTCTAGAGGGTATGGAGATTTATATGGGACCAAACAAGCCCAGATGAAACCCTATCAAAATGAAGTTGCTAGTGGTTAGTTGAATAACAGAATAGCAGAGTTGGAAAGGACATTGGAGGTCTTCTATTCCAACTCCCTGATCAAGCAGGAGACCTATACCATTTCAGACAAGTGGCTGTCCAGTCTCTTCTTAAAAACTTCCTGTGTAGGAGCACTCACTTTCTGGAGGCAAGTAGTTGTTCTGTCAGGAAATTCCTCCTTAGTTCTAGGTTGGTTCCCTCTTTGATTAGTTTCCATCCATTGCTTCTCGTTCTACCTTCTGATGCTTTGGAGCAGGGGGCACCAACCTTTTGGACCTCAGGGACCACTAAATTCATAATTTTAAATCCTGTGGACCATTAATACGATCTGCCTAATGACCGGCTGGGTGGTCATGGCTAGGTGGTCATGTGACTGGATGGGTGTGGCCAACTTGATGTCACGCATGTCAAAGGGTGCCTCTCCGGTCTCTACTCACCCCTCCCCTGCCAGCCACTCCTCGCCTCCCCGCCCGGGCTCCTTAGGGCCCCAACAGGAAGCAGTTGTTGGAGCTAAGCAGCCACCATGAGAAAAAGTTGGCAAAACGGCTGGCTCAGTTCAAATTGGATCTGACCAAGAAGGAGGCTCAGCAGAAGCACCTCACTGAGGACTATAAGCATAGGCTTTCCAAGCAGAGGGAAGACCTGCAGGAGTGCAAGGCCAGATACCGGTGCCTGGAGGCTCAGTGGGCTGAGACGGTCAGCCAGTTCCAGGCCATGATGCAGTCCCAGTGGAACAAGGCCCTCTGGCTCTTCGCCACCAGCGGTACTTCCCTCCACCCTTCGCTCAAAGCCCCAAGAGGCTGAAGCGGACCCCAAGTTGGAATTTCTGCCCACCTCTGCCCCACACAAAAAGACCCTGAAGGGGGAGACTCTCTGCAGCAACACAAACATTCATTGCACGTATCCAGCCCAGATGCCGTAGTTTGAGGACCCCGGTTTAGTGCAATATAAAAATGCAAATAATTTTTCTGGGGACCACCAATACTTTCTTATGGACCACCAGTGGTCCATGGACCACCAGTTGGTGACCACTGCTTTGGAGAATAGGTTAACCCCCTCTTCTTTGTGGCAGCCCCTCAAATATTGGAATGCTACTATCATGTCACCTTTTGTCCTTATTTTCATTAAACTAGACATACCCAATACCTGCAACTGTCCTTCATATGTTGTAGCCTCCAGTCCACTAATTATCTTTGTTGCTCTTCTCTGCACTCTTTCTAGAGTCTCAACAACTTTTTTTATATCATGGCAACCAAAGCTGGATGCAGTATTCCAAGTGTGGCCTTACACAGGCTTTATCAATTGGTACTAACACTTCATGTGATCTTGATTCTATCCCTCTGTTAATGCAGCCTAGGACTGTATTAGCTTTTTTGGCAGCTGCATTCAGGCTCACATTCAAGTGATTGTCCACTAGGACTCCAAGATCCCTCTTGCAGTTATTAGTGTTGAGCCAGGTACCACCTATTCTATACTTGTCCATTTGGTTTTTCTTGCCTAAATGTAAAACTTTACTCTTCTCTACATTGTATTTGATGGCTATTATAATGACACAATTCACAAGGGTTACACTGGACCTTTTGACTTCCCCCAGCCCCACTTTCCTCTAACCCAACTCACTATTTGGGAAAGAAATTATATGGCACTAAATGGGGATTCTTATGGGAGATTCAGAGTAGCAACTCAAAGGGACTAGTTGGGGAAAATTGCTATCAGAAATGAATACATGAGTAGAAAGACAGAGCTGGTATGGAGTGTAGAGTGAGGTAATGAAAGGAATAGGATAGGATAGGAAAGGAATAGGAATAGGAATAGGAATAGGAATAGGAATGGATGGGATGGGATGGGATGGGATGGGATGGGATGGGATGGGATGGGAATAGGAATAGGAATAGGAATGGATGGGATGGGATGGGATGGGATGGGATGGGATGGGATGGGATGGGATGGGATGGGATGGGATGGGATGGGATGGGATGGGATAGCATAGGAATAGGAATAGGAATAGGAATAGGAATAGGAATGGATGGGATGGGATGGGATGGGATAGGAATAGGAATGGATGGGATGGGATGGGATGGGATGGGATGGGATGGGATGGGATGGGATGGGATGGGATAGCATAGGAATAGGAATAGGAATAGGAATAGGAATGGATGGGATGGGATGGGATGGGATAGGAATAGGAATGGATGGGATGGGATGGGATGGGATGGGATGGGATGGGATGGGATAGCATAGGAATAGGAATAGGAATAGGAATAGGAATGGATGGGATGGGATGGGATGGGATAGGAATAGGAATGGATGGGATGGGATGGGATGGGATGGGATGGGATGGGATGGGATGGGATGGGATGGGATAGCATAGGAATAGGAATAGGAATAGGAATAGGAATGGATGGGATGGGATGGGATGGGATAGGAATAGGAATGGATGGGATGGGATGGGATGGGATGGGATGGGAATAGGAATAGGAATGGATGGGATGGGATGGGATGGGATAGCATAGGAATAGGAATAGGAATAGGAATGGATGGGATAGGATGGGATGGGATGGGATGGGATGGGATGGGATGGAAGGGGAGAGGAGAGGAGAGGAGAGGAGAGGAGAGGAGAGGAGAGGAGAGGAGAGGAGAGAAGAGAAGAGAAGAGAAGAGAAGAGAAGAGAAGAGAAGAGAAGAGAAGAGAAGAGAAGAGAAGAGAAGAGAAGAGAAGAGAAGAGAAGAGAAGAGAAGAGAAGAGAAGAGTTGGAAGTCTTCTAGTCTAACCTGAGCAGGAAACCCTATACCATTTCAGACAAATAGTTGTCCAATCTCTTCTTTAAAAATTCCAGTTTTGGAGAATTCACAACTTCTGTAGGTAAGTTGTTCCACTGATTAATTGATCTACCTGTCAAATAAAGAGCTGATGTTTTATAGAACTCCTGATCCATTGTTAAATGGTTTTAAGTTGCCTTCACACACACACACACACACACACTCACACACACACACAAATGAACCACAAATGTAAGATTATTTAAAGGTCCTTGATTCAGACCCTAGTACAAAGAAGCCATCCTTCATCGGAGTGAAAGTCAAATTAGCCTAGTACTCCGTTCTCTCCATGGTAGCTTCTTCAATCTTTTGCTGGAAATCTATCAATTGACGCCATGCAAAATAGTCCTTTCATCTTTTTTTTTTTTTTTACTTATCCTAAAATCTTCTGCCAGCCTCTTTGAGTGGATGATTCAAAGTTCCCTCGGAAAATTGGAATTGGAACTTTTAAACCAGGTCTTGAACGTAGAACAACTGCAGGGGTATTTATGGCAACATTGGAAGATAAATAAGAATTCCAATATAAATAACATTTCCATTCTCCAAGGAGCAAACCCGTTTCCGTCTTTTATCTTTAAAGCACAGCAACCTTGCAAGGGAACTTAGGCTAAAGAAGCAGCAATTTTCTTGATCCATCCAATAACTTTTATGGCTTCAAAGGGACTTCCTGTGAAGTTCTTAGGGAAGAGGGCGAGGCTAAAATTCTGAGCCGTGCGGTGTCTTACACGTTGAGAAAATATGGCTTTTTAGATAATATTGACTTATCTTTATACTTTAAATTTCCCTTTTCTGCTGTCTTTTACTTCAGATGCTTTGGTGGCAAACCCGTTGTCGTTTGCTAGTGAGGTTCCAGAAAATTCACCTTCCTGTCTCGGATGATGCATTTTTTTTCCCCAGGTTTTGTTATCTCTTCTACTTCACTCAATAATTGATTCCCATATATCACCGTTTGAGACAGCGTAGAGAAGATTACCAGGAGAAGATACAAACAACAGGAGGGTTATAAATTACACCAGCAGATTTAGTAGCAACTGGAGCCTTGTAAGCTTAAAAATGGGGATCAGACGCCCTTTCTTCCTGCCTTCCACCCCCCACCCCACCCCCGAAAAGCAGCAATCTGCATTGTTATAGGGGTGAGATTTAGATGCCTCTTAAAAGCAGCTTTAATTTGTGAGGCTTGATGAAAGAGTCCTTGAGTGACTGTCTAAGAATAGGAGGTGATCCCAGGAGATTGCAAAATATCTCTCCTACCGACAAATGCTTAGAACGGGAGGGTAAGATATGCAAGATGTCAAGTTGTTAAATTCATCATACTGCAAAGTCACACACCTAAAAAAAAAAAAATTAGATTACAAAAGGACCAGAAGTATGTATATTCAATGGATTCTCTAATCGTTTAGAATATATTGATGTCGGAGAGGTTATTCTTCTCCACTGCAACATAAAACCCACAAAACACACAGTGTAACGCGCAGGTTTTTCAGAGAATGTTGAATGTATTCTGTGGGGCCATGCATTTGTAGGGTCGAAAGAGGCAGCTAAGCTGTGTCTGTCACTTTTAGAGTATGCCTAATAAAAGCCTGTGCAAAGGTTAAAAAGATAAAGGTTCCCCTCGCACATATATGCTAGGCGCTCCTGACTCTATCTACTTTCAAAGCCGAAGAGCCAGAGCTGTCCAAAGACGTCTCCGTGGTCATGTAGCCGGCATGACTAAATGCCAGAGGTGCATGGAATGCTGTTATCTTCCCACCAAAAGTGGCCCCTATTTTTCTACTTGCATTTTTTACGTGCTTTTGAACTGCTAGGTTGGCAGAAGCTGGGACAAGTAACGGGAGCTCACCCTATTATGTGGCACTAGGGATTCGAACCGCTGAACTGCCGACAAGCTCAGCGTTTTAGCCACTGAGCCACCACAACCTGCAAAGGTTACCCAATATCTAACATCAATTTCCCAGGCATTTTAGTTAGATGGTTTTAAATGGTTTTAAACAAGTAGTATTCAAATAATAATAATAATAATTATTATTATTATTATTATTATTATTATTATTATTATTATTATTATTATTGTACCGCCCTACTCCCAAAGGACTCAGGGCGGTGAACAGCCAAAATATAAAATACATATAATACAAATGTTAAAAAAACCATTAAAATACAATTAAATAATTTGGCCCAGAAAACAAAATTTAAAACACCCCAAATTTATAAGACAAATTTAAAATTTTAAAATTTTAAAAACAGTTTAAAAAAGAGGTTAGGTCAGGCCGGCCTGCTGGAATAGGAATGTTTTGAGGGCACGGCAGAAAGCGCACAGATCTGTGATCCTTGGGGAGCTCGTTCCAGCGGGTGCCCCCACAGAGAAGGCTCTCCCCCTGGGGGCCGCCAGTCGACACTGTTGACCAACGGCACCCTAAGAAGCCCCTCTCTATGGGAGCATACTGGTCAGTGAGAGGCTACTGGTGGCAAAAGGCGGTCTCGTAGATACCCCAGTCCTAGGCCATGGAGCCTTCTAAAGGTGGTAACCAAAACCTTGAAGCACACCCGGAAGACCACCAGGAGCCAGTGCAGCTCACGCAGGAGGGGGGGTCACATGGGAGAACCACGTCGCTCCCATAACCACCCGCGCGGCTGCATTCTGGACCAGCTGGAGCTTCCGGGTGCTCCTCAAGGGGAACCCCATGTAGAGAGCATTGCAGTAGTCCAGGCGGGAAGTGACGAGGGCATGAGTGACCGTATTTAACGAATCCCGATCCAGAAAGGGACGCAACTGGCGAATGATGACCACAACGGGGAGCAGAATTTCTATTAAGTGGGCTATGCCCGATTTTGCAATCTTTGTTTGTTTGTTTGTTTGCTACAGTTCTTAAACAAATCATTGCCATTTTTAAGTGAGTCGTGGGGTCATTAAGCAAATTTGGCTTCTCCCGTTGACTTTGCTTGTCAAAAGCTGACCAAGAAGGCCACAAATGCCAATCGCATGACCCCGGGATGCTGTAATATCATTGTAAATACATACCGGATGCCCAGCATCCAAATTTTAATCATGTGACCGTGGGAATGCTGAGACAGTTGTAAGTCATTTTTCTTTCAATAGTCTTGCAACTTTGAATGGTTGCTTTTTTAAAAAAGGTTGTATATTGAGTTGTAGTTGACAGTGGTTCTGGGAACACTTCTGAGCTGGAGAACAAGGTATTTGTTTAAGAATCAACAGTAACAGATGAGATGGGAAGGAGCTGGCTAGACAAACAGGCAGTGCCAAAGACACCTAAGATCCTACATTGGAAGGCCCATTAAAGCCACTGAATCCAATCACTGGTTCAGGGCATCACTCCAAGTTCCAGCATTCTAGATAGCCTTTCCTCCTGCGTATTTCTTGGACAGCAAAGGTGATTAACAAACAAGCACTGGAGTGCCTAACATCAGACATGTCAGTGTAGGGCAAAAATCACAAAATTGCATCTCACTTATTTTGGTCATACCATGCAGGGGAATTCACTGGAGAAAGCAATTGTGTTTAGAAAAGTTAGTAATAAAGGGAAACCAGGCTACCGAAGAACACGGTGGCTGGATGCCATCATAGCCAACACCATGGATGCACAGGTAGGTAAGTAGGTAGGTAGGTAGGTAGGTAGAGAGAGAGAGAGATAAATAGATAGAGAGATAAACATAGAGAGATAGAGATATAGAGAGAGATATGGAGATACAGATAGATGATAGACAGACAGACAGACAGACAGACAAAAAGACAGAAAGACAGACAGACAGACAGACAGAGCTATGAAGACTCTTGCCTCCCATTTGGGAGGTTGAGAGTTCGATCTTGGGCAGTGGCAGAAGTTTCAGGGCACAAAGAAAAAAATATCTGCTGTGAACTCCTGTGGCATCAGGAAGGGCATCTGGCCAGTAAATGCTCACCTCCATCCAATCTGTACCCTGAATTAAGGGGTTACAGGGTCATAAAAAGGGAGTTTTTGATGAGAGAGAGAGAATAAATATTTCTGAACACATCCAAAGAAGAATAACCTATAACTTGTTTGGGTCATGGGTTTCATTAATGAACTGTTTGTTCTATCAGAAATGTTTTTGTTCACTCAATCAGAATCTTTCTACAATTTCCATTATTCTATTTTTCAGCCTGGACCAAGATAGATGATGTCTAAGTTCTGGGTGACATTCTTCCAGATTTGAAGAGTGCTGTCATATTCCCTCTCATTTCTGTCAAGGCTAAACATGGCTTTTTCCTCCAACCTCTCTTCACAAAACTTGATTTTTAATGCCCTGATCACTCTTTTCTCCACCTGCTCCAATTTTTCTCACTCTTTCTAAAGGGGACAGGGCCAAAACTGGGCACCGAATTTCAAAATAAAGTAATACTATTGTTCAAGATTTTTTTTTTCCTCACAACGTCTATTACCATACTATGAATGTTTCACTCTCTGTATTTGGCATTTGATTTTCATTTCAAAAGAAAAGAACGTTGCATTTGTCTCTCTTTAATTTTATTTTCTCAGCTTATGGTCTAATCGGTCAAAATATTTTTAATTAACCCAATTTTGTGTCATCTGAAAATCTGATGAACAGATTTGCAGATGACACAAAATCCATCTGTTCATCCAAACCATGAATACAAAAAAAAACCCCAAAAACAAAACGAAAGCGTAGAGGGCTAAGACTTAATTAATTCTGTGGCCCATCACATCTCTCCATGGATCATGTTCCTTCCCAATTTATGGCTACACCTTGTGATGCTGCTTCAATTAATGGTGCTTTGCTGTATCCCTGTATCCCGCACGTATTCCCGTTGCAAACCGGTAGTAAAGGTAAGTAGAACTCACCCTTGGCCCAGACCTTAACCTAAATGAAAATCTAGGGAGCTGACTAAAGAAACTTGTTAGTCAGAAGCGACCCAGCAATAAAACCCAGTTAATAGAAGCCATCATTCAATCTTTGTTTCACATTAGAACAGCTGAAGAACTAAAAGACTTGGTTCACTCCATGGGAAGACCTTGTAAGGCCGTAATTCATGCTAAAGATGACCCAACTAAGGATTAACTGACATGGTGATCATTTTTGTATATCTCGTTTTTTCTACGTGTTTCACTTTTCTTCTTTATACTGTAACTGCTATTCTAATAGCAAATCCTTCATAAAAGTTATTGCATTAACTTGATTAAATTATCTTTCCATTGATATATAATTTTATGGTACTACTCCAAAAAAAGTGGTGTTATTAGCTAGCTAGTTTTAGAAAATGCACTTTTCCCAAAAAGTTTCCACAATTTTGGCCACTACTGTAGTGCAATGAAGTGTTGTGTGATTTGGTCTATTGATTGATATTACGTGAAAGACCAACAATCCTATCCCTAGCATGACAACGGGTTTGGTCGACCTGGTGTTATAAATTGCTAGAAATCACATCCCTGTCTGTCTGAAAAGGAATGAAATTACAGGTAGGCCTTGATTTACCACAATTCATTCAGTGACCATCCAAAGTTACAACAGCACTGAAAAAAGTGACATATGACCATTGTTCACACTTATGACCAGGGGTGGGCTTCAAAAATTTTAGCAAGGGGTTCTCTGCCTGGTTGCTAGGTGGGTGTGGCCACGGTGGGCGTGGCCTAGTTGGCCTCCTGCACCACAGGGGGGGGGCTTTTTTCCCTCCCCGGGCTCCAGAAGCTTTCCTTGAGCCTCCAGGAGGGTGAAAATGGCCTCCTCAGGCTCCAGAGGCCCTCTGGAGGCCAGAAATGTTTCTGGCCTTCCCGAACTTCCGGTAGGCCATTTTTCGCCCTCTCCGAGCCTCCGTGCACACCCTGCACTTACCTGCATCCAAAACAGGCCACGTTGGGACTCCTGGGAGGGGAGGGGTTGGGTGGGTGGGACCAGCCAGGAGTGGGATTTGGGGGTTCTCCGAACTGCACAGAATCCTAGCTAGAGGTTCTCCCAAACCCCTGAGAACTGCCAGCAGCCGACCCCTGCTTACAACTGTTGCAATATCCCCATGGTCAAAGATCAAAATTCGTATGCTTGGCAACTGGTTCATATCTATGACAGTGGTAGTGTCCCAGAATTACGTGATCCCCTTTTGTGGACCTTCTGACAAGAAAAGTCAATGAGAAAACCTGATTCACTTAGTAACCCTGTTATTAACTTAACAACTGCACTGGTTCACTTAACAACTGTGACTAGAAAAGTGATAAAATGAGGCAAAACTCACTTAACAGTTTAGCCACATAAATTTTGGGCTCAATTGTGGTCCTAAATCGAGGACTTCAAAAAAAAATGGAAAGAGATGTGACTTTTTTTTAAAAAAAAAAAATCCCCACCTTATTCCCATGGAATTTGGTATGCTTAACCCTCAGATGAAGTTTTAACTTGACTAAAATTGTCATCCTGTCCTGCAATATAGGGAATCGTGCCCTTGATCTGGATACTGAGTTGGATCAGTCAACGAAGGAAAATCACTCATTTCCTTCCAGTTGCCTCTTTTGCAAAAGGTCCAAGATCAGAATCAGAAGAGAGCTGGAAGGGATCTTGGAGGTTTTCTAGTCCAGCCCCCCCGGTCAAGCAGGAGACCCTATGCCATTTCAGATAAGTGACTGTCCAGTCTCTTCTTAAAAAACCCGAGTGATGAAGCACCCACAATGTCTGAAGGCAAGCTATTCCACAGGTCAATTGTCCTTGGTGTTGGGAAGTTTCTCCTTAATTCCAGGTTGCTTCTTTCCTTGATTGGTTTCCATCCACTGTTTCTTGTCCTGCCCTCAGGTGCTTTGGAAAATAAATTCACCTGCTCCTCTTTGTGGCAGCCTCTCAAATACTGGAATACTGCTATCATGTCCCCACCCTCCCTGTTCTGTCCCCGTCCCACACGCACACACACCAACAGACGTTCAAGAGTTAAAAACCAAACCAGCCGACAAAATCCTTTTCCTTATGATAACAGAACTTGGCAGCAACCTAGTGGCTGCCTGCCAAGAGTTTATTACTCACGAAGGGAAGAGATAACTTCTCTCCACTTCTGGTACATCAAAGTAAAATGTTCAATAATTACAGAGTAAATCAAGTCCAAATATAATTCAGCAAAGCCTATAGCAAAAGTCCGGCAATGCAGAATGGTGTGGAAGCTTTCAGCTTTGTTCGTCACAAGGCTTGACTGGCCACCACACTCCCTTTTATACTCTGTGGGTTGTGGTCCAGTGACTCAGCCTAATCTCTGGCATGCCGCCTCTTCTGTTGCGCGCGCTTATCTCTCCGATGCTGGCATGGATCCAGCCAAGACTCATTACTCTCATCACTGTCCATTTGTGGCTGCGTGGACGTGCTTGGCCCCGGCCCTATCTCTTGACCTTCGGCGGACACCGAAGGCATTGCCAGAGAGGAGGGTCCTGGAGAGGGAGGCCTTGCCAACTCCTCTCCTTCACTCTTGGAGTCCTCTCCTGCCAATGACACAGGCTCAGGTAACGGAGCCACAACACTCCCCAATCCTTCTTTTACCTATCTTGAACTCTACCAATTAGTTAACTTGAACTCTACCAATTAGTTGTGTATTTCTAGCTTCTAGATTCATTGAGACCTTCAAAGTTCAAAATCAGTATAATCAGAATAATTAACTCCAGTGGCGGGATTCAGCCGCTTCTGTCTGGTTTAGGCGAACTGGTAGCGCCGACTGCAATAGGTCCCGCCCAACCGCCCAGACGTAATGCCATCCTATTTAGCCCCATTTTGGAGGCTGTGCACATGCGCAGGAGGCATGCACATGAGCAAAGAGCATGCGCGGAAGGCTGAGCATCGGCCTCTGGTTAATTCTACCAGTTAGAGATCTCAGACTCTACCAGTTAGTCATATATTTCAAGCTTCTAGATTCATTCAGACCTTCACAGTTCAGAATCAGGATGCAAATCCTCCTGCCCTCCCACCATCCCACCCCACGTGAGGACCCACCCTGAAGAAAAAGAGGCCACTGAAGCTTCAAAATAGATACCAAGGAAAACCAAGGACAAAGGACTCTACACTGGTGCCTTTTGAGTAACTTGATATGAATTTGGTAGTTATGCCTCCAGCATTTAGAGCAGCTGTACAGCTGTAAGGGCCTCCTGATTATCCATAGTGACAGCAAGGGGAAAAAATGCTCTTAAATCTTTCTTTAAAAAAGGGGAGGGGGCAATCCCATTAAGGGGGGGCTTGGTTCTCTGCAAAGAGACCAACCTTGAGTCAGCATGCATCTGATTTCAATTAGTCTCGTGGTAGCCTTGTCTGAAGTGGTTTCTTTCTATTCTTGCTCAGGCTTTGAAAACCATAGCCCATTGGATGGCAAGAGCTCCTGCCCACAGATTGCCTAGTTATTAACTTGGAGGTAAGCTAAGACCAGCTGGAAACAGTCATGGCTTGGGAAAGAACAGTCTCAGCTGACAAGGAGCAGCAGCAGCGTTGCTGATTCATGTATTTGGTCTTTTGGGTTTCTCAGGAATCTACTTGGGTTTCTGAAATCTAAAATAGAACAGAATAACAGAGTTGGAAGGGACCTTGGAGGTCTTCTAGTCCAACCCCCTGCTTATGCAGGAAACCTTATACCATTTCAGACAAATGGTTGTCCAACATCTTCTTAAAAACCTCCAGTGTTGGAGCATTCACAACTTCTGGAGGCAAGTTGTTCCACTGATTAATTGTTCTAACTGTCAGGAAATTTCTCCTTAGTTGTAAATTGCTTCTCTCCTTGATTGGCATATAAATCAAATTTAAAAAAAAAATAGAATAGAATAGAATAGAATAGAATAGAATAGAATAGAATAGAATAGAATTCTTTCTTGGCCAAGGGTGATTGGACACACAAGGAATTTGTCCTGGTACATACACTCTCAGTGTACATAAAAGATACATTCATCAAGAATCATAAGATACAGCACTTAATGATAGACATAGGGAACAAATAAGCAATCAAATCATATTAGGAAACAGTCAATATAAATCTTAAGGATACCAGCAACAAAGTTACAGTCAAACAGTGATAAGTGGAAGGAGATGGGTGATAGGAACAATGAGAATATTAATAGTAATGCAGACTTAATCACTAGTTTGACAGTGTTGAGGGAATTATTTGTTTAGCAGAGTGATGGCGTTAGGGAAAAAACTGTCCTTGTGTCTAGTTGTTCTGGTGTGCAGTGCTCTATAGCATCGTTTTGAGGGTAGGAGTTGAAACAGTTTATGTCCAGGATGTGAGGGGTCTGTAAATATTTTCACAGCCCCCTTTTTGACTCGTGCAGTACACAGGTCCTCAATGGAAGGCAGGTTGGTAGCCATTGTTTTTTCTGCAGTTCTAATTATCCTCTGAAGTCTCTTGGATTGCGGAACCAAACCAGACAGTTATAGAGGTGCAAATGACAGACAGGCTGTGGAATTGGCCAGCGGGCCAGCCCAGACATGGTGAGGGACCGGCCCATTGCTCTGGGGCTGGCCACACCCACCCAGTCAGCCATGATGACCAGGCAACACCCACCCCAGTCCTCCAAGGGTGAACAAAATCCCAACACATTGAGTTTGACACCTCTGCCCTATACCATTCTGGATAAATTGCTGCCCAAACTTTTCTTAAAAACCTCCACTAATGGAGCAGGACTGACCCAAAGTTGCTCAGCTGGCTTTTATGCCTAAAGCAGGACTCGAACTCCAAGTTTCCTGGTGATTGGCTCAAAGTCATCGAGTCAGCTTTCATGCCTAAAATGGAACTAGAACTCACGGTCACCTGGTGCTTGATTCAAAATCACTGAGCTGGCTTTCACACCTAAGACCGGACAAGAACTCACAGACACCTGTTTTCTAGCCTGATCCCTTAAATACTAGTCCCCAATTTTCTGCTCCCCAATATGTTCTCTGTTACAAATGCACAGGCAGAAAAATCTCTGCCTGGTTAAGACAGATTGCGGCCGATGTATGGTGATCTACCAGATAGATCTTTGATCCAGTCCTACAAGATACTTCTTAAGGTGCATTGATTTTGTTTAAACGGCCTGTAGTAGGGAATTGGGAGACGATTGCAAAACACTTTGCGACCCTCTGGATATAGTCATCATCTTCTACTAGTTGAGGAGTTTACTGCTTTACGGTTTTCCACAGCCCGACGAATTACTGTTAAGGTCTTCCTTTCAACTTTGCCATGGCTCAATTATTCTTAGTTTCTCCAAGCCAACTCAACCCTGAATTGACAACAGGAAAGGTCATATGGGCTGTGCTTAGCTAGTTGCAAATGCCAGAGTACATTATCTGAGACACAGAATATAATTATCTTTTCACAAGTGGCAATTAGTGGGAATACCTCCCATCACTTCTGCTTAGAATTCAACAATGCTAATGTAGTGGAAGGTGATGGATGACACCCAGAAAATTCTAGATAAGCCACGCAAGGCTCCCTTTTTTGAAGTGCCAGATCTTTGCTCACTGTGTTTGAAAGATCTCAAGATCTTGACAGACTTGAACACTGGGCCCTGTCTAACAAAATGAAATTCAATGTAGAGAAAAGTGAAGTCTTACACTTAGGTAAGAAAAACCAAAACTACAGAGAGATTCAACCTAGAAATAAGGATAAATTTTCTGACAGTGAGAACAATCAACCAATGGGACAGAAGTTGCCTTCGGAAGTTGTGGGAGCTTCATCACTGGAGGCTTTCAAGAAGAGACTGGACTGCCATCTGTCAGAAATGGTGTAGGGTCTCTTGCTTGAATGAGGGGTTTGGATTAGATTTAATTTAATTTAATTTAATTTATCGCATTTCTATGCCGCCCAATTCCCAAGGGACTCTGGGCAGCTTACAGCAAAAATAATGCGAACAATGAACATAGAAAAATTATTAAAAACATTGTAAAAACATTTTAAAAACATTAAAAGCCCATGCACACCATTCATGGCCGGAACTCGCCAGATCACAAGAGCGAGATCAACGGCCCCAGGCCTGCCAGAAAAGCCAGGTCTTCACCACTTTCCGAAAGGCCAATAGGGTAGGGATGGTCCGGATCTCAGGAGGTAACTGGTTCCAGAGAGCTGGGGCAGCCACAGAGAAAGCCCTCCCCTGCGGGCCCACCAGCCGGCATTGTTTGACTGATGGGACCCGGAGGAGACCAACTCTGTGGGATCTTACCGGTCGCTGGGAGCTATGCGGTAGAAGGCGGTCTCGAAGATAGCCGGGCCCTGAGCCATGTAGGGCTTTAAAGGTAATAACCAATACCTTGAATTGTGCCCGGAGACCAATAGGGAGCCATTGCAGCTCGCGGAGAATTGATGTAATGTGGGTGTATCTAGGTGCACCCACGATAGCTTGCGCAGCTGCATTCTGGACCAACTGTAGTCTCCGAACACTCTTCAAGGGTAGCCCCATGTAGAGCGTGTTGCAATAATCTAACCATGAGGTGACAAGGGCCTTATAGATGACCTATAAGGTCCCTTCCAACTCTGTTAATCTGTTAAACATCTAAACCAAGGAATCCAATGGTAAGGAACAGCAAATGGATCTTCAACAAATGGTTTTGCATGGATTGATGGTGCCGTTTCATAAAACAGCCTTGGAACAAATGTATCACAGTTCTTTGAAAACCATATTTAAAATTTCTAGAAAAGATTTTGCTCCAGGAATTCAACTTGAGTATCACAGGATTTCTGCGTTGCCCTAGAAAACAAGAATCCTTGACATCTATAGAAATTCTTAGTCATCCAGGCTATGGTTATCCCAAAGATACTTTTTCAAAAGGCAACTAGACTTCCTTTGCTTTTCCTTGAAGACATGGCACTTCTTATCCAAGAAACTTCTTCAGTTCATTCAGGTTGACCCTGATAAACCTCCAAGTGGCCTCAACAACTTGCAGAAAGAGTGTGAATGACCAGATAATTGCAAGGAATTCTCCACCATTCAGTCAGAACTGAAGAAGCTTCTTGAATGAGAAGCAAGGGAAAACAAAGGAAGTCCAGTTGCCTTTTGAAAAAGTACTTTGGGATATGAATCCCTTATGCTCCTTTGAAAAAATACAGAAGGACAATGGAGGAGGACTGGCCAATAGACCTTTGAAGAATATCAACCCCCAAAAGGGGGTATAGGGGTGATGCCACACACACAACTGTGGCCCATTTTCACCCCCAGGAGGCTGCAGGGACGCCTAATAGGCCCAAAATGGGGCATGGGGGAGGGGCAGTGCACCTCCTGCAGCCCATTTTTGCTCCTAGGGGAGTGCAGGAGGCCGAGTGCTGCCTGTCACATCCCATGGCCATGCCCACCATGGCCACACCCACCCAGCCGGTCATTAGGGCAGAGAACCAGTTGTTAAATTATTTGAATCCCACCACTGCATACTACCATTCTCTCAACTAATAACTGGTTAAAAATGAAAGCAGAATAATGGAAACATAGCCTCCATCAAATTTATAAGCTCATAAACACCTGGTTCTTTCAGCTCTAATACTTTTATCAACTCTCACTGAAAAGGGACTAATCAATAAAATTGTTGTTTCTATGCATTTATGCACATTCCTTCATAATCTTCTTTTTAGTCTACCACCCACCCCAAATTATATTTATTTAATGTTTTTGACGAATGCAAAAAAAAAAGTTCGGAATTAAAAAAAAATAAACAGGCTGGTTCAGCTGTGATTCTGATATGCTTCAATTATATCTACAGCAAAGATCGGGTGTTTTTTGTTGTTGTTTTGGAAGGGACTCTGCAAAAGGTTGCAATTTCTCTCTCATTCCCAGCGCTTTTGCCCCTTTCTATCTGGAAGCAAAAAGTGTCCTTTTGATGGATTATGAGTGAAAGGCTGGCTGTCACTCTGTGGAGCTATTTTTATCGCCAAATGAAACCAGTTGGGTTTGTCCGCTGCAGACACAGTCGGCAAGGAAACCTGTTTGGAATAAGTGATGCCCGGAATTATATTAAGGGGAAATTCACAAGTTTCATCTAACAAGGAAGCTGAACTTCCTACTTGGTGCAAAAATCCAAATTAAACCTAGACAGATGGCTGTCCAGCCTCCCCTTGGACATACAAACAGGTTTTCTCTGGATAACTATTGAGTGGATCTTTTTGTTTTGTCATTTTTTTCCAAAATTCAGTCAGAATTTTCCTGTAATTAATTCTGTGTCCTCTCTTGGCCTTCTGCTATATGAATCCTTTTACATATCTGACAGTGGTGAAATGTAAAATTTGTTACTACTGGTTCTGTGGGCGTGGCTTGGTGGGGAGGGGGGTCATGTGACTGGGTGGGCGTGACCAACTATTATTTTTTTTACTTTTAAAAGCATTTTTTCTATAGACGTTGCAGGGAAAAATATTTTTAGAAGCCTCTGATGATCAGGCAATTCAGCTGGGATCACCAGAGGCTTTTAAAGGCATTTTTTTTCTACAACCTCTTCGGCTGAAGATGTTGCAGAAAAAAATGCTTTTAGAAACCTCTGATGATCCCAGCTGAATTGCCTGATCGTCAGAGGCTTTTATTTTTTACTTTTAAAAGCATTTTTTTGGCCAAAGAGGTTGTAGAAAAAATGCTTTTAAAAGTTAAAAAAAAAGCCTCTGATGATCACGTGGCTCAGCTGGGCATGGGGGGAGTGCAGGGATTTTTGCTACTGGTTCTCCGAACCACCCACTGCCATCACTACCGGATCAGGTGATCCGGTCCAAACCAAGAGCATTTCACCCCTGGTGAGTGATGCCATATCACCATTTAGTTATCATTGACCAAGGGTAAACAGACTCACTGGAGAAGAGCCTAATGCTAGGAAAGATTGAGAGCAAAAGAAAAAGAACGGGACGACAGAAAATGAGGTGGCTTGATGGAGTCACTGAAGCAGTCGGTGTGAGTTTAAATGAACTCCAGAGGATGGTAAAGGACAGGAAGGCCTGGAGGAACGTTGTCCATGGGGTCGCGATAGGTTGGACACGACTTCGCAACTAACAACAACAACAAACATACCCAAATTAATTTTATTTTATTTCTGGTTGTCTAATCATCCTCTTGGCCCTTTCTGAATGTGTTCAAATATCTTGAATATTTCTTAAAGTATGGTACCCAGAAATGGTCTTTGTAGGGAAGGAAATCATCTTACCAGAATAAAATGGAACCGTTACTTTCCTGGTTTATGCTTCTGGAGATGCAGCCGAAAATTTTATGTGTCTTTCTTGCAACTATGTCATACTTCCGGCTTAGATTCACCATGCAAATAACTAATGTCCCAACATCTTTTTCACAATTTTTACATTATTATTTTTTTTGAAATTATCATTTTAGGTACCAATAGTAGACACTTAACTTGCTAAACCCGGTTAGTTTTAACCTTGGGTAGTTATTAATATATCTTGGCTACTTTTTGGTGATGAGTTAATTTATGGCTAAAGATATTGTGCCAAGCCAGAACAGTAAGTGAATTTGATAACCAAATGCAGCATTTTCTGCAACCCAAGTTTAAAAATCATGAGGCTATGAAAAGCATAAGAAATCTCATTTTGCATGCTGTGATAATATCCAAAATGTTAAGTTGGCTAACATACACTTGTGTAGAGTTAACAAAGTTTTTTGGTTAACCATGTCATCTGAAGCCACAAAGGCCCAACTATTTTGGTTTCTAAAGGCTGGGATTTGGGCTTATGAGAAATTTGGGGAAAAAAAATCAGTTTCTGGAAATGCAAAATTGTGTACTTAACCACTGAATGTTATAATAACCCACAAACTACAGTAAAAGCGTTCCAATGGATGGAGATCAAAACAGTGGCACAAGCATACTCATTAACTGCACATTGACTGCACATGTATTTTCAAGCATTCCCATCCACTTAAAAGATTGGTACTACTAGTCATTCTTCTATTCTGGATGGTTTTCAACCAGACTTTTCCAAGTGTAAAGGGTATCATCATGGCAAAAACCATATAACAGTTCGGAAAGATCAAAGAGAACATGTGTAACTCAGAATTGGGATACTAATTTTTTTTATTTGTTTATCAAAACATAAAATACAGAAATACAAAGAAAAATGAAAATAATGGGCGGAAAAAGGAGGAAAAAGGGAAGAGGAAAAAGTGTAGGATAAAGGAGAAAAGAAAAAGAAAAGCATTGATTTCCTATTCTTTTTGGTAAAGTAGAATAAGGTAATAACACATAACTTTTACATAATAATATATACTAGCCATTTCTATAACCACAAATCTATCTAATCAGCAAAACCCAAAATCGAAATTTCATTTTTTTTCCTATCTCAAATACAAATTTGTTTCCAAGTAGGAACAAAATCAATTGTATTCTTTTCTTCAATCAAAGCATCTCTGCTAACTCCATTAATTTTTCCAGCCATTCGTCCATTGTGGGAATCAAAGTGCCCTTCCATTTTTGCATGTTGAATATTCTTGCAGTTGTTGGCATATATAACATCAAAGTTCCAATCTCTTTTCCAAGTTCTTTACCCAGCTCAGAGTTGATCAAGAAGTAAACAATTCCTCAAACAAGGAACTACCAACTCAAACAAAGAAGTTAACAGTAAACCACGATCTAGTCAAAAAACTGCCAAGAACACTCCCATCAACACCAACAGGGAAAGCCACTAGTACAGGGGTGTCAAACTCGATTTCATTGAGGGCCACATCAGAGTTGTGTTTGACCTCGGAGGGCCAGGGGGGCGTGGGGCATAGCTGGGAGGGGTGTGGCTATGATGGGCATGGCCAGGAGTGGGCGTGTCATGGGATTTGTGTCGGGGGCACTTGTGGTGGCCAAGTGCTAAAGCAGGACTTCCCTAACTTCCTCACTCTCATTATAATCTCCTTCCTTCCTTCCTTCCTTCCTTCCTTCCTTCCTTCCTTCCTTCCTTCCTTCCTTCCTCCCTCCCTCCCTCCCTCCCTCCCTCCCTTTTCTTCTTTTTCCTTCCCTCTTCATTCTCCTTTCTTCTTCCTTCCCCTCTTTCCTTCTTTTTCCTTCCTTGCTCTCTTCCCATCTTCCCTTCTTTTTCTTTGTCTTTCCTCTTTCCCTTTCTCCTTTCCTGTCCCTTCTTGCATGCTCAAAAACAAAAGAGGAAACATTTCTCCTTTTGTTTTATTTTTAGTTTGTTTTGCTAGCCCTCTGCCAGCAAAAATGGAGCCGTTTTCTCTGGCAGAGGGCTGCAGGGCACCGTCACAGCTGAAAATGGGCATGGGGAATTGTGCCTGGCCCCCCACGCTCCATTTTCGCTAGCAGACGCACCGTGGGCCAGGCCTTTGCTGTTTCCAGGCTGACCCCACAGACCAGATCTAAGCAACCCACGGGCCTTGAGTTTGACACCTCTGCACAACCAAGTTCAGAGAGCACCAAGGACCCCACAATTCTGAAAGATCTACAGTCTAATGCCATGTTAACATCCCAGAACTTTTCTGCCGAGATCCCATTCTCCACAGACCATCACCAAGGGGCATCTGGAGAGAACAGTAAAAACTGATATTGTTTTTGATAATCCCCATAAGCTCTCTCATCCCAGGAGTGATCTAACGGAGACAAGACAGAGCAGGTGGCAATAATCAGCATTACGCCTGTTGAAGCATTTTCTGTAATATGGATTACTGTGGAATTTTCCCTTCTTGTTCTCAAGAGAGAACGGTGAATGGTAAGCCTTTTCTAACAACTTTGCTAAGCTTTTCAATTGGCTTTTTCTCAGCCAAACTGAGCCAGTTCTTTGCTATATATATATACACATACATACATATATATATATATATATATATATATATATATATATATATATATATATATATATATATATATATATATATATATATATTCTCAAATGGGAAAGAATTGGAGGAAACATGATTGTTGGCATCTGTTGGTAAAATCAAGAGGTTGACCGAGTTACTGGAAAAACACTGCAATTTGTGCATAGTGATTTGCTTTGAGCTCAGTGCTTTGCAAGCTAGGTCAGTAGCTGCTGAATTTCTCAGCCTGTAACTTTTAGAGACTCTTTGTTTGAAGTAGTTATATCCTGTTCTCACTCACAATAATTGTGTTCCACCATTAGGCCTCTAAGATTTTCAGCTACTTAAGAAGATTGCTTCCCATTTAGTAAGTAAATGCAAAAAGTAGAATTTGATTTTTATTTTTTTTTTAACATTGGGAGATACTTAGCAAAGTTCAACTAATGGTTCTTTCAATCCAGAGCTGGCTATATTTTCAATATGAAAATATTCAGAATAGCTATCCATAATGTTTTTGAGCCACTCGGATAAAGCTAATAGAAAAGCACACGAAGTAACAACACAATGGGAACTGATCAGGTCATTCAATCTGTTGGAGTCACACAATCCACTAAGATGTGTGACCTCTTTACCAGTGGCAAATAAGTTGCTTTGAGCCCTCTGTGATGCAAGGTGTCCCAGAAAAGTCACGGCTTAAGAGACAAGCATTCAAGGCAAGATATGACAAATCAGCCAGAGATTTGCTGGAATTGACTATTGGGGAATGAATCCATATGAGACCATTGCCTGGAGATCGAACAGGTCTCTGGAAAACTGTTTACAACAGATGGCACCACGTTCCTATCTACTGGACATTGAGGGAACTCTCTGTTGTTTCAATCGTGTAGATCTGCGTGTGGTTGAGCAGCCGGACATATCCAGTGGACGGGCCAGACTGTTCTGCCCCAGCTACGGACCCCAAAGAACGCAGCACACACAAAGACTGTTCAAACCTTAGTTTACTGAATAAACCAGTCTTTTACAACAACGGCTGTTAATCAAATTGCATTAACAGCCGCCAAGAATTCAAAGAATAATAACTGAAAATTTACTATGGTTGGCAGAATGCCCAGAACCAATTTGCAGGAAGATGATAAGATAAGCAAGACAAGAGAGGAAGGTATGTGAACTAAGTTGTCCCCTGCAAATTGCTTCAGTTGGTGTTCCTCCTTAAAATAGGCCAAGGGAGTAGCCAATTAGCCCCAAGCCTTACTCTCAAGAAAACCTCCTGAGAAGCCACTCCTGCCTTTTGGCAGCTCTGCGCGCCTGTGCATCGAGAAGAGGCTCCTTCTCTTCATCCTGTTCACTTAAAGGAGCTTCTGGAGGTTCTGAAGGCCCTGGCTGAATCCCTGCCTCTGGCACCACATCTTCTCCAGCCTCCTTGCTGTCCGACTTGAGTGCCAGCTGTACAGGCTGCTGGCGCAGCATCACACCAGCCTCCTCACTGTCTGAATCAGCTACTAGCTGCACAGGCCGTGTACAGGCCACAACATGGACTTACCTGCTATTACTGGGCCACACTTACCCACTGACAATAAGGAATGCACAGTGTCAGTGGTGGAATTCAATTTTTTTTACTACCAGTTCTGTGGGGGTGGCTTGGTGGGGGTGGGGTGGCTTGGTGGGAGTGGCAGGGAAAGGATACTGCAAAATCTCCATTCCCACACCACTCCAGGGGAAGGATACTACAAAATCCCCATTCCCTCCCTACTCCTGGGGGAAGGATATTGCAAAATCTCCATTCCCACCCCTCTCTGGGGTCAGCCAGAGGTGGTATTTGCCAGTTCTCCGAACTACTCAAAATTTCCGCTACCGGTTCTCCGGAACCTGTCAGAACCTGCTTAATTTCACCCCTTCACAGTGTCGATACCACTGACCAATATCAATGACAATCCTGAGCGAGTCAGTATACCTAATGGCAGTCAAACACAGAATGTCCCAATAAGTGGAGAGAAAAGCCCAGCAATCTCAATGAGGTCAAAGAAGCTCTCAGGATAAAGTGGGCCAGTCTTCACCTGTAGTAGCAGACGTTCACAACCACCCAACGGACTTAACTTGTAGCATGTGTTGGTACTGGTTCTCATTTGAAATGTTGTTCAGTTAACATGAAAAAGGGAAGATGTTACAGATGTTATGTCTACCTTATATGCAGTTCTATCATTCCTTTCTATTGTAGTTGTTTCCTGTATCAAATTGCCACTCTAGGATTCACCTCTATTGTTCCTGTGAGGCATTTCCTGTTCCTAATGTATTACTCACTCTCTAATAAGATGGCTTCTGCACACTGATGGCTCGTAGTGTGTTTATTTACTCTACATGAAACACGGAGTCACACAATCCACTAGGCAACTAACTGTGGCCTACAATCTGCATGTAAGAAAATGACTAGATTTCAACAAGCCAGTTTCCCCTTTTTCAAAAAGAAGGTGGAATGGGAGCAGGAAATCTTTGAGAGGCAATCACATTCTCATAAATCAAATTCTAAAGAAAAACAAGACAAATTGGAAGATAGGAGCTATTTCTACTTGTAAACCTGTATGCATCCATACACAGATGTGTATGGGTCCCACAAAACTCACTTGATCCCAGACTACTACTGGGATTTAGATATTAGCAGGAGTGTGAGAACCTGGGGGCGGAGTTAAAAGAGGGATCAGCCTAGAATCCCTACATAGCCACAAGCTATCTAAATCCAACCAATCTTCCTTTATAACAGGTGATAATAGCTATTTGAGAAGATTCCTGTGCATAGGATTTTAGAAATAATAGTTTAATTGGACCTTCATGTGTAGACCCGATCTTTTGGACCTGACTATTTACTTCTATCTGGGAAAGATTGAGAGCAAAAGAAGAAAGGGACGACAGAGAATTAGGTGGCTGGATGGAGTCACTGAAGCAGTAGGCGTGAGGTTAAATGGACTCCAGAGGATGGTAGAGGGCAGGAAGGCCTGGAGAAATGTTGTCCGTGGGGTCGCGATGGGTCGGATACGACTTCGCAACTAACAACAACAAATTTACTTCTATAGGAAAACTTTCATTCAAATGCCTAGCACCAGTAGTGAAGACTCAGGAAGGAAGACAAATTGCTTAAAATGTATAAAGGATCTCCGGATTGTTGCTAGGAATGTAAAACATCAAATAGGAACCGTTTATGACCTTCGGTGGATTTGCAAAAAAGATAAACACTATTGAATTGAAATTAATAATAATTCAAAAAGTCTTGAAAATTAATTTACAGACCAGAAACTTTTCTGTTAAAGTTTATGGATAAAGCCTAACAGGAGAAATTTGATGGTATTTTAGTTTCACATATGATAAAAGCAGAATAACTGTTATATGATCAGCACTGGAAAGATCCTGCAATACGTGCAGTAGAAAAATGTTAGTAAAAGCAACAATGGCTAAATTAACAGTTCTAGTGAGAGAAAAGTTGTTGAAGAAAGTTATTGGAAGCCTTTTAGGGATGTTTTTCGGCAGACGCAAAAAATCAATTTGGTAGATTTGATGATTGCTAAAAATAATTAAGATTTATCTTTATATTTTGAGAGGGAAATGGTTACTATTATAGCCTTAAACAAAGAGTTGAATGTAAGTATTTCCTATCATTGGAAGAAGAAATCAGAAGTCATTCTTTGCAAAAAATAATAATAATTGTTTTCCTTTGTTTTTTTACATATCTTCCTGCACCTTTATCTTATTTTTTCTTCTTTATCTTAATCTTTCTTTCTGATTGTCACACCTTCCTTCTCCTATTTTCCCCACAACAGCAACCCTATGAGGTTGACCATAGGGATACTGCAACAGTTGTAAGCAGGGGTGGGCTGCTGGTGGTTCGCAAGGGTTCGGGAGAACCTCTAGCTAAGATTTTGTGCAGTTTAGAGAATCTCCAAATCCCACTCCTGGCTGGCCCTGCCCACCCCTCCCCTCCCCTCCCAGGAATCTTCACATGGCCCGTTTTGGATGCAGGTAAGTGCTGGCGCACACAGAGGTTTGGAGAGGGTGAAAAACTGGCCTACTGGAAGTTTGAAAAGGCTGGAAATGGGCCCATTTCCGGCCTCCAGAGGGCCTCCAGAGCCTGGGGAGGCCATTTTCACCCTCCCGGAGGCTAGAGGAAAACCTCTGGAGCCTGGGGAGGGCAACCCCCCCCGCCACCATAGTGCATGAGGCAGACTAGGCCACACCCACTATGGCCACGCCCACCCAGCAACAGGGCAGAGAACCCTTTGCTAAAATTTTTGAAGCCCACCCCTGACTAGAACTCACTGTCTCCTGGTGATTGGCCCAAGGTCACCCAGCCAGCTTTCATGCCCAAGGCGGGACTAGAACTCACAATCTCCCACTTTCTAGCCTGCTGCCTTAACCACTAGACCAAACTGGCTCTTTCAATTGGATTGAGTGACACACTTGCCTCCAGCTGAGCATGTGAGCAGCCCCAATCCCAGCAATAGTAATTAGGTTTGTCTTGCTCTGAGAAGATTAATTTCTCCACCGGACAAACAATTATAGCCGAAGCCCTACATCCGCAGAAGAGTTTGGTCCATGGATGGATTTCAATTAGGGAAGTTAAGCTTTCCTTTGTATAAGGAAAGGGAGAAAGATAACAAGCAGGATTATTAAATTAATCTTGCAATCACGGCGACATCAGAAAAAAAGATTCTCAATTTACTTGCCCACCTCTCAGGGGGAACAATTTAGTAGATCGATTGTATTACTGTGTTGTAAATAAATTGATAGATAGGAAAGATCTGGAATGAAACGGTGCTGTTTCTCTTCAGCTTAGCTGATCCTGAAGTCTGTGGCTTATGATATTAAAATATGCCTTTCAATATTAAAAAAAGAAACATGCAAGGAAGACAACAGAAGAACGAGAATGTAAAGAAATAGCTGTTAAAAGTCAGGGGAGTTTTATTTATAAGAACCTTATAAAGCTAGAGACAGTTTGGTCTAGTGGTTAAGGCACCAAGCTAGAAATTAGAAGACTGGGAGTTCTAGTCCAGTCTTAGACCTAAAAGACAGCTGGATGACTTTGGGCTAATCACCAGGAGAGTGTGAATTCTAGTCCCACCTTAGACCTGAAAGCCTTGGGCCAAATACCAGGAGACTGAGAGTTTTAGTCCCAGTTTAGGCATGAAAATGGCTGGTGACTTCGAGCCAATCACCAGGAGATGGTAAATTCTGGTCCTGCCTCATGAAAGCCAGCTGAATGATTTTGGGCCAGTAACTCTCTTTCAATCCAACCCACCTCACAGGATTGTTATTGTGGGGAAAATAGGAAGGATTATTAGATAGGTTTGCTACCTTGAGTAGGTTTCTAAAAATAGTAAAAGCAGGAAATAAACAAAACCTTCAACTTGATAGTTGTCTTGGTAATAATGGTAGTTCAGCCTTGGGCAGCCTAACCAAAGAAACTCCCAGACTATCCCTACCAACACTGACAGGACAAGCCACTAGAATATAAACTGAGAGCAAACTCCACTCTTTATTGTTACTGATAATGTTACCTAGTTGGGTAATGAAAGGTCTCAGAGAGCAACCAAGGACCCCTTCTTTCAACCCTGAGCTACAAATATTCTCCTTGATTTGTATCATGAGGATCTGGGATCAAAAGAAACATCCCATCCTATGCTTAAACTAACATTACATTATTTTACAAAATTCACCTCCACAGCCTCAATCCGTCCACGAAGTTCCTTGGTCACAAATTTTCATTCAGCAAAAGTCCCTTCAAATGTTAATGTGTGGCTTCCTCACAGGATTGGCAGTTTTATTCCTTCCTGTTCACCACCACATTGCCACTTGATTAATCGGCTCCACTTCTTGTGAAAAAGGGATTGAATGGCAGGGAAGGGAACTTTTGTGCATGACAAAATTATTTTATTTCATTGTTATATGCATTTTAAAAAGGAGGAGGAGGAGGAGGAGGAGGAGGAGGAGGAGGAGGAGGAGGAGGAGGAGGAGGAGGAGGAGGAGGAGGAATGGTTATTTAGGGCTTTTCTCATAAAAATCTGAGCTAAAGAAAGAGGAATTTGTGAAGCCTGCAAATAATCTTTCTTGAGCCGTCTTGTCCTGTCCATCTTCTTTTTATTCCAGTTGCAACTGAGAAGGACTCTCACTTTTCTACTTTGTGAATACACACTCGCAAACAGGCAGCAGTATCCACAGACAAGGTCAAAAAAAGGAAAAATAGGTTGATTGCTGGATCTATGCAATCAAACCTCTGCCCCCTTTTACATGTACAGTTCATGAAAAAGGAGATGGAGTATTAATCCTGCATGTACAGCCATCATCTTTACATTTTTTGACTCTCTCTGTGGATATTCTTCTTACTCTTCTCGAAGAATGATACTGATCTTCTCAACTTGTCAATATCTTTCTTGCTTTGTTTCTGTTGCTTTGTACAACTTCTTCAGTTGTTTCCAGCTT
The DNA here is from genome assembly GCA_022577455.1 of Arizona elegans. Taxonomy (NCBI): domain Eukaryota; kingdom Metazoa; phylum Chordata; class Lepidosauria; order Squamata; family Colubridae; genus Arizona; species Arizona elegans. Next base: position 1,483,715 of record JAKOOJ010000002.1, on the reverse strand, counting down.
TGTTAATACCAAAACTGCTTAGTTCTTCCTTCTGTTCCCATCATTAAATGAAATCGGTGTGTTTTGGCTAAGAATAAAGATAAATCTCAGGCAACAGCTGGATGTTATGTTTCCAGATATGCAGAGAGCCCAAACACCACTTTCCTGTTTCTGTATTTCAACGATCTCTGAAATAATTCACATTTGAAGTCTAAGATCATCTGGTGGAATCTATCTTATGGGTGTCAAGCCCATTCTTCCATTCCAGTTAACACCGGCCCAAGTGGAACCAAACTGGATTAACTCAACATGAAACCTAAGGGTAGATTAGATCTGAACAGTAGCTTCGATCTGAACACGATGTATTTAGTGGAAATGTTTCTAAAGGCATCCCCACATTCAGCACAAAATGCTAAAGAGAGGGAGACATGTATACACTGCTCTATATGCAGAGATCTTTCCAGGATCCAGATCTGCATTTGAGGTTCTACCATCTTCAAGAAGTTTATGTATTTATTAATAAAGGAGAATGTTTGTAGCTCAGGCTGGAAATGAGGGGGTCGTTGGTGCTCTCTGAGATTGGCTGTTTTCTTGCAGATATTTCATTACCCAAACTAAGGAGCCTTGGTGGCGCAGCGGACTAAAGTGCTGTTAAGTAGCACTTAGCTGCCAGCTGCTGCAATTACTGCAAGTTCAAATCTCACCAGGCTCAAGGTTGACTCAGCCTTCCATCCTTCCGAGGCAGGTAAAATGAGGACCCGGATTGTGGGGGCAATAAGCTGGACTATGTATAAAAAAGAACACCACTTAGGAGGGACCAAAAGCCCTTCTAAGCAGGTATATACAAAAGTATGAAGGCTATTGCTTAATGCATTGTAAGATGCCCTGAGTCTCCGGAGAAGGGCGGCATATAAATCGAACCAATAAATAAATAAACAAACAAACAAACTAGTGTTAGGGGTTTGCTCTCAGTTTATATTTGTCAGATCAAATCCAGAAAGCACACACAGGTAGCTGATTCAGCAGGATTCATTAACTTCTCTTTATATATAATATAACACATAAGTAAATGTACAATACCAATGGCAGGTTCTTCCAACGTGGTAGTAGTTACAAGCAAACACAGGCAGAGGAGTGAAGTTTTCAATTTCAGTCAGCAGACTAGTTTTAGTTTCAGTTCTCAGCACAGCACTCAGAGCTAAACGGAGCTAAGCCACGCCCAGGCTCCTTGCTGTCTCAGCTCCCATTGGCTGACCTTGTTACTAAGCCCTATTCATTGGCTGACCTTGTTACCATGTCTCTGCCAGCCATGAATACACTGACAATATTCTAGTCCTATATAGTAAACCCCGCTCTTACTAGTACTGATGGTACTAGTTGGGTATCATTTGGGTAATGAAACATTTGCAAGTAAACAACCAAGCTCAGAGATCACCAAGGATCCCTCATTATGCATTCGTTATTTTTACAAATAACTCAAGTGAACATATCCAACATACCTTTACCCCATATTTTCCCCTTAACATCAACCCTGTGAGATGCGCTGAAAGGGTGCAACCAGCCCAAGGTTACCCAGCTGCCTTTCATAGCTAAGGCATACAGCCAAATATACCAAATATTTTTTTTCTAGCCACACATCCTCCTCGCCCTTGGCCACAAGTGATTTGAAAAATTCAAAAGCTTACCTTCTATTTTGTATTTCTGAGTCAGCCTAATAAAGTCATTTCGTGGCTGCAGTTTAATAGATAAAACATCCTTAATCTCCCTGACCTACACAAGATTTTTATTCATCACATTTTGCAGACCGCTTAATAATCATTCAGCTATTGTCCCGGCATTCTAAAAAATGATAGTTCAGCCTAAAATCATTGAACAATATTCTACTTTTGTAACCATGATTGGTACAAAGGAAGAATATTCACAGTATTGTGAATCTCATTAAGGCCTTCGCGTATAAAATCCTCGAGGCCCCCTTTTCTAGAAGAAATGGTTCATTTTCTTTTAGCTAGTTAAAATTGTTCTCCCATCTCCTGAATAGTAAATTCTGCTAAGGGGTATTTGTCACTGCCCCATAACCGCCTAATGAAACTATCGGTTGGTTCTGTTTAACGGAGATTAAGATTGCCAAGTGTCCCCAAAGCACTTTTCAATACTCTTGAGGTCTATAAACGGTTATATCTCATCAAGTCTTTCTAATTGCCAACTGGGGTATTAAAGAAGAGGTGAGCAGAATTCTGAAAACGCAGTATCCTAATGAACACACACACACAAAAATCACAAAACAGAACTAGTAAAATCTTCATTTCAGCAGCTGGGACTTTTGTGCAGGATGTTATTATTATTTCCCATTTTAAAGATGGCTCCACCAGCTTGGTGAAGTATTGGGTTAATAATGTAAAACCTGAAACAAAAAATTGCGGAAAGAGAAAAGAAATAGAAAAGGTGGGAATAAGTAAAGTTCAACAGCCAATTAGATGTAGTGGCTAAGGTACTGGCCTAGAAACTAGGAGACTGTGAATTCTAGTCCTGTCTTTGGCATGAAAGCCAGCTGGGTTACTTTGGGCCAATCACCAGGAGACGGTGAGTTCTAGTCCCACCTTAGGCATGAAAGGCAGCTGGTTGAGAATCACAGGATTCTTGTTGTGAGGAAAATAGGAGGAAGGAGTATTAAGAATAGTTGCTGACTCAAGCTACTTATAAAGTAACAAAGGTAGGATAATTAAATAATTTCAGATTGGCAGCAATCGGGTGCAGAAATCTTGCTGTCATCTGATTTCTGATCACCCATATTTATTTATTTATTTATTTTTCAGATTTCTATACCGCCCTTCTCCTTTCAGACTCAGGGCGGTGAACAGCCAAGATAAAACATTTATACACAAAAGTTAAAATAGATTTAAAATAATTAAATAAATTTGGTCCATAATTTAAAACATTTCAATTTAAAATCCATATCAAATTCTAAAACCAACCATAAAATCAGGACAGCCCAGCTAACTGAAAAAAATAGGCTTTTAGGGCCCGACGAAAAGTCCTGGAGGTCGGGAATCACTCGTATCTCTGGGGGTAGATTATTCCAGAGGGTAGGTGCCACCACAGATCAGGCTCTCTCCCTGGGGGTCGCCAGATGACATTGTCTGGCTGAGGGCACCCTGAGGAGGCCCTCTCAGTGGGAGCGAACCGGCCGGTGGGAGGCAATTGGTGGCAGAAGGCGGTCCCGTAAGTACCCCAGCCCTAAGCCATGGAGCGCTTTAAAGGTGATCACCAACACCTTGAAGCGCACCCGGAAGTCCACCGGAAGCCAATGCAGCTCGCGTAGGAGAGGAGTCACATGGGAGACCCCAGTTGCTCCCATAATCCCCCACGCAGCCGCTTTCTGCACCAGTTGGAGCCTCCGAGTGCACCCCAAGGGGAGCTCCATGTAGAGAGTGTTACAATAGTCCAGACGAGAAGTGACAAGTGCTTAAGTGACCATGCGTAGGGAGTCCCGATCCAGAAAGGGGTGCAACTGGCATATATGTTGTAACCTAATCCCAGAGACATCTTTATTGAAGGACTGGGGGAAGGGATGAGTTTATGGGAGATCACAGTGAGGCATTCTAGAGGTATGGTCCAGGCTTCACGGATCTCTTCGCATTCATAAGTAATGACACTCTTGGGGATTATTATGATGCTACTTTTCCTAGTAAAGGAGACTATTTGTAGCTCAGAGTTGAAATGAAGGGTCCTTCGTGCTCTCTGAGCTTGGATGTTTTCTTGCAGATGTTTCATTACCAAACTGGGTAACATCATCAGTATTAGTAAGGAGTGGGATTTGCTCTCCATTTATATTCCAGTGGCTTGCCCTGTCATTATTGGTGGGAGTTTATAGATCTGTAGTCCAGAATTGATGGATAAGGACAGGCTAGTAAGTTTACAGACAAATAGTTAACCAAACCACTTAAGGTCTCTGTTGAATGAAACATGCTTCCTGATGATTACCTGGACAGGTAATGTTGTTTTCTCAGCAACAGCATTGATGTAATTTGCCATTGATCCTTCTTTCAACTTCCCAGTCTAGCCTACAGCCTTAGGATTTTCTGCTGATCCCCGTCCAAGCACTAATGAAGTCTTATTTCTCCAGCTTTTTCAAGATTGGCCAATCTCAACAAGAAGCTGTTGCCTGCTGTGACATTAGCCTAACGCAGCGTTAGCAAACCTTTTCAGCACCAAGTGCCGGAACAGGAGTGCCCGTGCAAGTGCAAGTGCATAAACTGGAAGAGCAGTACAGGCTGGGTGGCTGCTCTTCCAGTTTCCAGTACGCAGGGGTGGAATCCAGCAGGTTCTGACAGGTTCTAGCGAACCGGTAGCAGAAATTTTGAGCAGTTCAGAGAACCGGCAAATGCCACCTCTGGCTGGCCCCAGAGTGGGGGAGGGAATGGGGATATTGCAGTATCCTTCCCCTGGAGTGGGGTGGGAATGGAGATTTTGCAGTATCCTTTCCCTGGAGTGAGGTTGGAATGGAGATTTTGCAGTATCCTTTCCCTGGAGCGGGGTGGGAATGGAGATTTTGCAGTATCCTTCCCCTGACTGGGGTGGGAATGGAGATTTTGCAGTATCCTTTCCCTGGAGTGGGGTGGGAATGGAGATTTTGCAGTATCCTTCCCCTGGAGTGGGGTGGGAATGGAGATTTTGCAGTATCCTTCCCCTGCCACATCCCACCAAGCCACACACGCCCACAGAACCAGTAGTAAAAAAAAATTGGATTTCACCACTGCCGGTAAGTGCATGTGCACCGGCCACCTGGTCTTCCAGGTTCTGGCACGCATGCACATGCGAAGATCAGCTGGCTGGTGTTCTTGTGCATGCCGGGAAGATGATCTTCTGGTTTCCAGTGCACGCATGGAAGACCAGTTGATCTTCGCGTGTGCATGCACACCAGAATCCGGAAGATCAGGTGGCCGGTGGGCATGCGCGCACTGGAAACCGGAAGAGCAGTCACCCGGCGCACACATGCACACCAGGCAGCTGGTCTTCTGGTTTCCAGCACTCCCGCACACATGAAGACCAGCTGGCTGGCGTGCCAGAACCTGGAAGAGCAACAGGCAACACCTCACATGCCTGGAGAGATGGCTCTGTGTGCCACTTCTGGCACGCGTGCCATAGGTTCGTCATCCTGTTAGGAAACATGTAGTGAAAGTGATAATGTCATAATTAAACATAACCCATTCATAAGGAGATTGGAGATGTTAAGAGAGAGAGAGAGAGAGAGAGAGAGAGAGAGAGAGAGAGAGAGAGATGAGCAACCATTCCCGAGCCAGAGTTTTATTTGTTATGTTTTGAAGAATTAAATATTTTTGTTTATTTTTATGAAAAGCCTTCCGTCTCTCTTTTAGCTCAGCTGCATAATTGACCTTGTGGTTGGAGATTCTCTGGAAACTTGCGTCCTTCTTTGCTTTTGCAAATGTTTACAGAAGTGGTCATGCTGAGCATGAAAAAGCAGTTGCGTGTCAGAAAGAACACACTAAATTCTTTCCATAGTAAGCAGCAGATCATGGAAATCACACTTAGATCCTTCTTCAAACCATGAACAAAATGTTACCTCCTTTACTTGTTTTATGGGGATTTTGCAGTATCCTTCCCCTGCCATGCCCACCAAACCACGCCCACCAAGCCATACCGCGCCCACCAAGCCACGCCTACCAAGCCATACTGTGCCCACCAAGCCACGCCCACAGAACCGGTAGTAAAAAAAAATGGATTTCACCACTGCTTCAGGTGCTTTAGAAAATAAGTAAATCCCCTTTTCTCTGTGCCAGCCCCTCAAGTACTTGAAGACTGCTGTATGTCCCCCCTAATCTTCACTTTGATAGGTTAGACATACCTTGCTCTCTCTCAACCATTTATCATGCAATTTACTCTCCAGAGCACATCTTGAGATGTACTATCTGTCTCCAACTTGTTGATTTTACCTTCTTTGCAGACACCCCTAAAAGGAGTGGGGCAAGGAGAATGTGTAGATAACCTCAGGGTAAAGCTGCTTGACCCTAACTACAAGATACACTCCTTTCTTCCTGTTCCTCTCTAGGATTCGTGGTGGCACAGTGGTTAGAGTGCAGTACTGCAGGCTATTTCTGCTGACTGCTGGCTGCCTGCAATTTGGCAGTTCAAATCTCTCCAAGCTCAAGGTTGACTCAATCTTCCATCCTTCTGAGATGGGTAAAATGAGGACCCAGATTGTTGGGGGCAATAGGCTGACTCTGTAAACCGCTTAGAGAGGTCTGTAAAGTACTGTGAAGCTGTATATAAGTCTAAGTGCTATTGCTATTGCTGTTCCCTTACATTCAAAAAAGAAAGCCCAAAACACAGTTATACAAAGGAATGGTTATTTGAAGTAGTCTGGGTAGCACATTTCTCACTAATTAATTTTATTAAAAGGCATAAGCTTTTGTGAGCTGCAGCCCACCTCAATGGATGCGTAGAGTAGGTAGACTGATATATGATTTAAATTTATACCAGTCTAGACACTCTACGCGTCCGATGAATTGAGCCGCAGCTCACAAAAGCTTATGGCTTTTAATAAAATGGGCTAATCAAAAAAAAGAGGTGCTATCAAATTCCTTCTGATTTTTTCTTTTGCTAACCATGGCTCTCCCCCTATAGGATCTGCAGAACCATGGAGCCGATGAGTAAAAAAGGCAGCTGTTTGTGCCCAGCACAAAAGTCAAAAGGAGAAAAAGTCATTCCAACCCACTCAGGGCCAGGCGAAATCCTTCCCAGGCATCCAGTTCTTTGAAGCAGCAGCTTTCAGGTGGAAGAATAGCAATAGCAAAAACATTTATTTATTTGTTTGTTTGTTTGTTTGTTTGTTTGTTTATTTATTTATTTTTATTTTTCAGATTTCTATACCGCCCTTCTCCTTCCGGACTCAGGGCGGTGAACACCCAGATATAAAACATTCATACACAAAAGTTAAAATAGATTTAAAATAATTAAATAAAATTTGGCCCATAATTTAAAACATTTCAATTAAAATCAATATCAAATTTTAAAACCAACCATAAAATCAGGACAGCCCGGCTAACTGAAAAAAGTAGGTTTTAAGGGCCCGACGAAAAGTCTGGAGGTCTGGGATCACTCGTATCTCTGAGGGTAGATTGTTCCAGAGGGTAGGTGCCACCACAGATCAGGCTCTCCCCCTGGGGGTCGCCAACCGACATTGTCTGGCCGACGGCACCCTGAGGAGGTCCTCTCTGTGGGAGCGAACTGGCCGGTGGGAGGCAATTGGTGGCAGAAGGCGGTCCCGTAAGTACCCCGGCCCTAAGCCATGGAGCGCTTATGTAAGCCATTTAGGCTTACATATTGCCCCATAGTACTTTACAGCACACTCTGGATGGTTTACAATGGAATTTGCATATTGCCTCTAACAATCTGGGTCCTTATTTTACTGACCTTGGAAGGATGGAAGGCTGAGTCAACCTGGAGCCCCGTCAGGATTGAACTCTTGGCAGTGGGCAGAGTTTGCCTGCAGCATTGCATTCTAAACACTGTGTCACCAGGGCTCTTCCTCCTAAAGAAAGCATTGAAGACAGTAAGGCCAAAGCTACTGTATTTTTCGGACTATAAGATGCACTTTTTTGTCTCCCAAAAGGGGGTGAAAATGTCTGTGCGTCTTACAGATTGAGTATTGCCAAAGCCCCGCTCCCCCACCAGCCGTTTTTTGGCCTCCGCACACCTCATTTTCAGGCCTTTTTTCAGCCTTGTTCAGGCCTTTTTTTCAGCCCATTTTCTAGGGTTTTTTGGCCTGTTTTCAGGGCTTTTTTGGCCTTTTTTGAGGCTTTTTTGACCCATGTTTTCAGAAAAAAATGGGCTAAAAAAGCCTTGAAAACAGGCCAAAAAAAGCCTTGAAAATAGGCCAAAATATCTTGAAAATGGGCTGAAAAAGGCCCCGAAAAAGGCCGGGAAAAGGCCCAAAAAAGGGAAGCCAAAAACTTTATTTTTGTTGTTTTCCTCTTCTAAATTTAGGTCTGTCCGAAAAATACAGTAACTGGCAGCATTCAGACGCAGAGAAGGTCCTGTCCTGTAGCTACTGCTGAAGAAGGAAAAAATGTTCTCACCTGTAAGGTTGTGTGTATATAGCATAAAGGGACAACACTTTGTTCTTTGCCTCAAGCCCTCCTTTCCCAAAAAATGTTTTAGAGACATTCTTGGCCCAACTGCTCTACACTGGGGTTCTTGTACTGGGGTACAGTACACGAACAGTACAGTACACTGAGGTAAAAAAGGCTCTTCTCTTCTCCTGGACTTTGCCAACCAGAATTCCTTGACTGACAGGGTTCACAGGATGCCCCTTCTGCCAGATCAACTTGAGCAGGCCAATCCATTGAGGTGAGATTGTTCCTCAGGTATCCTGAACCCATGCCATAAGTGGCTTTAACGGGAATAACCAACATCTTGAATTGGGCCCAAAAGCAACCCGCAACCAGTATAGTTCACACAGCAGCAGAATATGAGCCGAGGTGGCGCAGTGGTTAGGGTACAGTACTGCAGCTACTTCAGTTGACTGCTAGTTCAGCAGATCAGCGGATCAAATCTCACCGGCTCAAGGTTGACTCAGCCTTCCATCCTTCCGAGCTGGGTAAAATGAGGACCCAGATTGTTGGGGGCAATATGCTATTTAGTATACTGTCTTTGGTGTAAGCCACCCAGAGTCCTTGGAGAGTGGGCGGCATAGAAATATGAATAATAAAATAATAATAATAAATAGCTTCTACCCCCTTCTATAACAGATTCATAAGCCATCTCTTCCCATGTAGATTCTACTAGCCATAAAACTGGAGACCTTGTATATTAGCGACAGTGGAGGGATTCAAATTTTTTTACTACTGGTTTTGTGGACGTGGCTTGGTGGGCATGGTAGGGAAAGGATACTGTAAAATCTCCATTCCCACCCCAATCCAGGGGAAGGTTATTGCAAAATCCCCATTTCCTCCTGATCAGCTGGGACTCGGGAGGCAGAGAATAGATGGGGACGGGGCCAGTCAGAGGTGGTATTTACCGGTTCTCTGAACTACTCAAAATTTCAGCTACCGGTTCTCCAGAACTAGTCAGAACCTGCTGAATACCACCTCTGATTAGCGAGTTAGTTGCTCTTGTTAGTTAGTTGTGTAATTATTTATAAGACTTATCTCTGGCCATTATTTCAGGAGCTCAAGCAACATAAATATCCCATATCGCCAGAGACAGAGAGAGATGGTGGGGAGAGGGAGGGAGGGGGGAAGGGTGGGAGGGAGAGAGAGAGGGGGGGCTCAAAATGCCCCAATTCACTCTGGGGATCTAACCCCCACCCCCAACTTAAATTCAACCCAAGGGAAGACATAATGAAGGAAACTGCCTCATGTTTTCCTATTTGTTTTGTTTTGTTTTGTTTTGTTTTGTTTTGTTTTGTTTTGTTTTGTTTTGTTTTGTTTTGTTTTGTTTTGTTTTGTTTTGTATTGTATTGTATTGTGTATTGTATTGTATTGTATTGTATTGTATTGTATTGTATTGCATTGCATTGTATTGTATTGTATTGTATTGTATTGGTAGTCCTTGACTTATAACCACAACTGAGCCCAAAATTTCTGTTGCCAAGTAAAACAATAGTTAAGAGAGGTTTGTCCCATTTTAGACCTTCCTCGTCACTGTTGTTAAGTGAATCTGGCTTCTCCATTGCCTCTGCCATCAGAAGGTCGCAAATGACAATCGTATGACCCTGGGACACTGCAACCATCATAAATATGAGCCAGTGGCCAAACATCCAAACTTTGATCACATGACTACGAGGATGCTGCAACAGTCATAAGTGTGAAAAACGCCCATAGCTCACATTTTTTTTCAGTGCTGTTGTAACTTTGAATGGTTGCTGAATGAATGGTTGTAAGTCAAGGACTACCTGTATTCCGTTGCATTGTATCGTGTTGTATTGTGCTGCATTGGAGCTGTCAGCATTAAGAGAATGGTAAGAGTAGAACTAATGGTATGAAACATCAAGGATATATCTACAGTTTAGACCCAAGAAAGAACCTTTTGTTCAGGGGTGAAATGCTCCCAGTTCAGACTGAGTCGCCCAATCCGATAGCGATGGCAATGGGTGTTTTGGAGACAGAATACTCTGTCCTCATGAAACGGTTAGTGCCGTTTTCTTTTCCTCCAGAGAAATACTGAGTACCTGTTTCTCCATCTATCCAATCAGATGAAGAATTTCCCAGCAAGAATAGAATAGAATAGAATAGAATAGAATAGAATAGAATAGAATAGAATAGAATAGAATAGAATAGAATAGGGTAGGGTAGGGTAGGGTAGGGTAGGGTAGGGTAGGGTAGGGTAGGGTAGGGTAAGGTAGGGTAAGGTAGAATAGAATAGAGTAGAGTAGAATAGAGTAGAGTAGAGTAGAGTAGAGTAGAGTAGAATAGAATAGAATAGAATAGAATAGAATAGAATAGAATAGAATAGAATAGAATAGAATAGAATAGAATAGAATAGAATAGAATAGAATAGAATGTTATTGGGAATTGGGAGGGACCTTGGAGGTCTTCTAATCCAACCCCCTGCTTAGGCAGGAAATCCTACACCACTTCAGACAAATGGTTATCCAACATCTTCTTAAAAACTTCCAGTGTTGGAGCATTTACAACTTCTGGAGGCAAGTTGTTCCACTGATTAATTGTTCTAACTGTCAGGAAATTCCTCCTTAGTTCCAAGTTGTTAATTATTAATTAGCATTACTAATTACTAATACAGGTAGTCCTCGACTTACAACAGTTCTTTTAGTGGCCGTTCAAAGTTACAACTGAAAAAAGTGACTTGTGACCGTTTTTCACACTTACGATTGTAGCAGCATCCCCACAGTCACGTGATCAAAACACTTGGAAACCGGTTCACATTTACGACGGTTGCAGTGTCCTGTGGTCACGAGATCCACTTTTGCGCCCTTCTGACAAGCCATGTCAATGGAGAAGCCGGATTCACTTAACAACCGTGTGACTAACTTAACCAAGGTGGTGACTCATTTAACAACTGTGGCAAGAAGGGTCGTCCAATGGAGCAAAACTCTCTTAACCAATGTTTCTCCCTTAGCGACATTAAATTTGGGGCTCCCATTGCTAAGTCCTAAGTCAAGGACTATCTCGTATTGAAAATGGATATTAATTTCTGAGTAAATCACCGTAGGAATAACAGAGCTGCAGTTACAGCCTCTGACAGAGCAACATTCAGGATCTCGGTATCGTAAACCCTGGATTTCTTAAATAGCCAAGCAGCTGTGACCCATATAGGAATGGTGCCAGACTGTCTCGTATGAATGAGGATTAAATTATTGATACGGCGTTGGTGTACCGGCTGTGGATATAGCCATCAGCAACAGGAGCAGCAGATGCTCCATTAACCATTCATGGCTTCGGCACCAGCTGACCTCGTCTTTTTCCCACAACTCCGAAGAGGAGGGCGAAGAGATTTCCCTTGGCTTCTCTCTGAGAGTTGACAACACAAATTCATCTACCCATCTGTTTTGTTTTCCAAGTGAGCTCATCAGGAAACATTATGACAAGGCATTGGTAATTGGGATGTAACCGTGCCTATGACTTAGACTATTGATTTTTCAGAACTGACTATTATGAGGAATCATAGAGTTGGGAGTTAGCCTAGAATCCCCCACTCCCTCCCTCTCTGTGGAAAATTTAATTTAACTGAGGAAATTTAAAGGCACATACAGGCAGACGTACGGCCACCCTTGAGCCTAACTTTTCCGTTGCTATGGAAGGCAGTTGTTAAGTGAGTTTTGCCTCTCTGGGTGGTTTACAATGGATTTGCATATTGCCCATAATCTGGGTCCTCATTTTACCGACTTCGGAAGGATGGGAGGCTGAGTCAACCTGGAGCCCCGTCAGGATTGAACTCCTGGCAGTGGGCAGAGTTTGCCTGCAACACTGCATTCTAAACACTGCGCCACCAGGATCCTTATTTTACCGACTTCAGAAGGATGGGAGACTGAGTCAACCTGGAGCCCCGTCAGGATCGAACTCCCGGCAGTGGGCAGAGTTTGCCTGCAACACTGCATTCTAAAAACTGCACCACCAGGGCTCCTCCTCCTGAAGAAAGCATTGCAGACAATAAGGCCAAAGTTAGCTGGCAACATTCAGATGCAGAGAAGGTCCTGTCCTGTAGCCACTGTTGAAGAAGGGAAAAATGTTCTCACCTGTAAGGTTGTGTGCATCTATTGTAGCGCAAGTGGACAACACTTTGTTCTTTGCCTCAAGCCCTCCCTCCCCTCAAAATGTTCTAGAGACATTCTTGGCCCAACTGCTTTACACTGGGTTCTTGAATATTTTATTTATTTATTTATTTGATTGATTGAGCTCATCAAGAAACATTTTAACCGTGCCTATGACTTACAGTATACTAAGGATGTGGTGGCTCAGTGGCTGAGCTTGTCGATCGAAAGGTCAGCAGTTCAGCAGTTCGAATCCCTAATGCCGTATAACGGGGTGAGCTTCCGTTACTTGTCCCAGCTTCTGCCAACCTAGCAGTTCGAAAGCACGTAAATAATGCAAGTAGAAAAATAGGGACCACTTTTGGTGGGAAGGTAACAGCGTTCCATGCACCTTTGGCATTTAGTCATGCTGGCCACATGACCACGGAGACGTCTTTGGACAGCGCTGGCTCTTTGGCTTTGAAATGGAGATGAGCACTGCCCTCTAGAGTCAGGAACGACTAGCACATATGTGCGAGGAGAACCTTTACCTTTACCTTTACCTATGACTTATACTATTGATTTTCAGAACTTGCTATAGAATCATAGAGTTGGGTGTTAGCCTAGATCACCCGCTCCCTCTCTGTGGAAAATCTAATTTAACAGAGGAAACTTAAAGGCACATGCCTTGATTTACGGCCACCATTGGGCCTAATGTTTCCATTGCTAAGCAAGGCAGTTATTAAATGTGCCTCATTTTATGACCTTTTTGCCACAGTTGTTAGGTGAATCATGTGGTTGTTAAGCGAATCTGGCTTCCCCATGGCCTTTGCTTTTCAGTAGCTGGCTGAAAAGGTTATGGATGGTCATAACATGACCCTAGGATACACATTCCGTGCTCCTTGGTGTACAGCCATGCTGGCCATAAGACCACAGAGGTATCTTCAGACTGGCTCCCACAACTAAGAAAGAGAAATGAGTGTCAGCGTTCCAGAACACCCCCAACTCCAAGTAAAAACTCTGAAGCAAGCATTTTTCAAAGTTCTATTTACTAAAATAGGTAAACTTGCACATCTGGAAAAACCCGAATCTGAGAGGTCCGGGTTTTCCCCTCAGTACATCAAAACCCCCAAAACCATCCCCTCTCTCCTCAGTCAATCACATGCTCCAATCACCATCTGTCCCATCTCAAGACAGCACTCCGACCACTCCTTCTCCAGATGCCAGATCGCCCTGACCGTGACCAACAGGAAGAACGCTATTATGTCTAAAGACAACCCCTCTAATAAATCCCCATTCCTACTTGCCCACATGTGAGAAGGTGGCAGCATGGAAGCTTCCGGCCTAATATGACTTCCAAAGCTGACAATGAATATTGCCCCCTAGAGTCGGGGCGATGACTGAACAAGGAAAACCTTCACCCTTGACCTTAGGATGGCGAAACCATCATAAATACATGCCAGTTGTGAGTGCCTGAATTTTGATCACATGACCATGGGGATGCTGCAATGGTCATTTGTGTGAAAACCGGTCATAAGCCACTTTTTCAGTGCCATTGTACGAACAGTCACTAAACAGATGGTTGTAAGTCAAGGACTACCAGGATTTCTGGAAATACAGCCAGTTTTCTTTACAACATAGTAACTTTTGAGATATATATATATATATATATATATATATATATATATATATATATATATATATATATATAAATAAATTGTTATATAAAATTATTAAGTGCTCCCAATAACCACTTCAGCCTTGGAGCTATTTTGACCAGGGGTGAAATCCAGCAGGTTCTGACAGGTTCTGGAGAACCGGTAGCAGAAATTTTGAGTAGTTCAGAAAACCGGCAAATGCCACCTCTGGCTGGCCCCAGAGTGGGGTGGGAATGGAGATTTTGCAATATCTTTCCCCCAGAAGTGGGGTGGGAATGGAGATTTTGCAGTATCTTTCTCCTGCCATGCCCACCAAGCCATGCCACACCCACCAAGCCATGCCTACAGAACCAGTAGTAAAAAAATTTGGATTTCACCACTGATTTTGACTCTAACTGAGTCAAGGAAGTTTGTCCTGAGAAAAGAAATGTGAATATCCAGTGAAATGGCTTATTCTCACCCCACTCCCCCCATCTGAGTAATTTCTATCTTTTCATCCTGTAGTCATGGGGATTCAAAGATCAGATTGTTAGGAAACGTTCCCTGAGAGTAGTTTTACAAGGAAAACAGTAAAAGCCTTGGGATATACGAGGTAAAAGAAGAAGTGGGAGGAAAAATGCAAGGGGAGAATAGCACAGTGGGGATTGAGGGGTGGGGGATACATATAAACATTTGATACTAGAGATCTTGAAGGAAACAGCTGTTCCATAACAGATTAGTCGCTTCTCATAGATTACACGCTGGCTACTACAACCAAGATCTTGACGTCGCAACGGACACCATGATTTTATTTCCTGGCTGCTGGAACCTCTGCAAAAATCAGAGTAGAGGAATCTGATACTTCTTTTCGGAAGCAGAATCAACTCAAGAGGCATTCTGCAGATGGCAACCAGTTACCGAATCCGAGCACTGAAGGAAGCAATTAAGCTGGATCATCTTCTCCAAATTAGAATAATCCCAGCATTTTGTGTGCAAAAGGTCATATTCACTGCTCTTTATATCTGTCATCTATATCTATCTGTCTGTCCGTCTCTCTGTCTATAATTATCTATCTATCTATCTATCTATCTATCTATCTATCTATCTATCTATCTATCTACCATTCCATTCATTCATCCATCCAGTCCATCCATTTATTCATTCATTGATCCATCCATACTTCTATCCATACTTCCATTGATGGATAGATCCATCAATCAATCAATCCATCCTTCCCTCCATTCATCCATCCATCCTCCATCCAATTCATTCATCCATCCTCCATCCAATCCATCCATCTTCCATCTAATCTATCCAATTCATCCATCCATCCATCCTCCATCCAATTCATTCATCCATTCTCCATCCAATCCATCCATCTTCCATCTAATCCATCCAATCCATTCATCCATCCATCCTCCATCCAATTCATTCATCCATTCTCCATCCAATCCATCCATCTTCCATCTAATCCATCCAATTCATCCATCCATCCATCCATCCTTCTTTCCGTCCATCCATCCATTTCATCCATCCAATACATTCATTCATTCGTTGATCCATCCATCTATCCAATACATTCATTCATTGATTGATCCATCATCCATCCTTCCATCCATCCTTCCATCAATTGATTGATCCATTAATCAATCCATCCTTCCCTCCATTCATTCATCCATCCATCCTCCATCCAATCCATCCATCCTCCATCCAATTCATCCATCCATCCAATCCATCCATCCATCCTCCATCCATCCATCCATCCTTCCTTCTCTCCATTCATCCATCCATCCTCCGTCCAATCCATTCATCCATCCATCCAATCCATCCATCTCTCTAATCCATCCATAAATCCATCTATCCAACATGACTTGCCAGGTTAAATTATGGCCATAATTTGAGGACTACCTGTACTTAGAAAGCATACAGTTGGAAAAATGCTGGTCCAGATTTCCTAGACTAGCAACTTTCAGATGTGCAAACGTCAACTCACAGAATTCCCCAACCAGCATTCTGGAAGTTGAAGTCCATACATCTGAACATTTCATGTTAAGAAAGTCTGGTCTAGGTTGTAGATTTTAGTAAGAACTGGACTTTTTATTTCTCTGCAATGCATCCCCATTGCATTGCTTTTATAATTGTCATGCTGCTCATATCAGGAATTAATTTATTTGGAACCTGGCATCCACATGGAGAAGGTTATGAAAACAAATGAAAATATTAAGAAAATGATGGGGAACATGACTCGATCTCCCCCTCCCTATTTGTGGTAGTCTCTGAGGCACCATGTGGTTACAGCTAAACCAAAATCCTGACTCACATAACTGGGGTTTCCAAGCATCCAGGTTACTTCTGAGACAATATGTGTGAATAGTCTAAATGTATCATCACTGATTGTGTGGATTTATGGGATGGAAGAAAATTTACATTCCCTTGAGGTTAAGCACTTGCTGGAACAGCCAGTAAAATTATGTTCTCCTCTTTATCAATTTGTTTTGCAAATGGAAGAAATTTGGGCTTTGACCTGAGATCATTCTTATTCTTTATGAAGCTTCTGGTTTAAAGACAATAAATAGCTCTGGGGCAAGACGAGATGGGGTGAAATGAGACAGGACAGGATAGGCAAGATGGTATGGAATGGGATGTGGTGGGACAGGATGGGATAGGATGGAACAAGATGGGAAGGGATAGGATGGGACAAGACAGGGCAGAGTAAGATGGGACAAGATGGAATAGGATAGGTCAGGATGGGACCAGACGAAATAGGATGGGATGGGATAGGATGAGACAAGATGGAAAGGAACAAGACAGGATGGAACAACATGGGATGGGGTGGGGTGGGATGGGATGGGACAGAACAGGACAGGATGGGGCAGGATTGAATGGGGTGGAATAGGATGGGACGGGACAAGATGGGATGGGGTGGGGTAGGATGGGATATTTATTTATTTATTTATTTATTTATTTATTTATTTATTTATTTATTTATTTTATTTTATTTTATTTTATTTTATTTATATACCGCCCTATTCCTGAAGGACTCAGGGCGGTGAACAGCCAAACAGTAAAAATACATAGATACAAAATTTAAAAACAAAGTAAAATTGAATTAAACAATTTGGCCCAAACAGATTAAAACCACAATCATTTAAAAAACCAATTAAAATTTGCATAATTAAAAAGAGGGAAAAGATTAGGCCAGGCCCGCCTGGTGGAATAAAAATGTCTTAAGAGCGCAGCGGAAGGTGTGCAGATCCGGGATCCTCCGTATCTCCGGGGGGAGCTCGTTCCAAATAGTAGGTGCCCCCACAGAGAAGGCTCTCCTCCTAGGGGTCGCCAGTCGACATTGTTTGGCTGACAGCACCTGGAGGAGCCCCTCTCTATGAGAGTGTACTGGCCGGTGGGAGGCTATTGGTGGTAGTAGGCAGTCCTGTAGATAACCAGGTCCTAAGCCATGGAGCGCTCTAAAGGTGGTAACCAAAACCTTGAAGCGCACTTGGAAGACACCGGGAGCCAGTGCAACTCGCACAGGAGAGGTGTTACATGGGAACGCCATGTCGCTCCCATTACCTCCCGTGCGGCCGCACTCTGCGCCAATTGGAGCCTCTGGGTGCTCCTCAAGGGGAGCCCCATGTAGAAAGTGTTACAATAGTCCAGGTGGGAGATGACGAGCGTAGGGAGTGACCGTGCGTAGGGAGTCCCGATCCAGAAAGGGACGCAACTGGTGAATCAGGTGAACCTGATGAAAAATCCTCCCAGTCACGGCCGTCAAATGCCCTTCTAAAGACAGCCGTGAATCCAGGAGGACGCCCAAGTTGCGAGCCCTCTCCGTGGGGGCCAAGGGATGGGATGGGACAAGATGGGATGGGACAGAACAGGACAAGATAGGGTGGGGTGGGGTGGGATGGTACAGGATAGGATAGAATAGGATGGGATATGATAGAATGGGATGGGATAGGATGGAATGGGATGGGATGGAACAAAATTGGGTGTGTGGGTTGGGATGGGATGGGATGGGACAAGACAAGATGTGATGGGGTGGAGTGGAGTGGGACAGAACAGGACAAGATGAGATGGGATGGGATGGAATGGAACAAGATGGGATGGGGTGGGATGGGACAGGACAGGACAGGACAGAATGGGCAGGACAGGATAGGATGGAATAAAATGGGGTGGGGTGGGACAGAACAAGACAGGATAGGGATGGGATGGGACGGGATGGGACAGGACAGGATGGAGAGATATCTGCCTCATCACATTTTCCTGACTCATAATGACATCGCAGAATGCTCAGAAACATTCTGAGAGGTGTCTATAATGGGATGATGAGAAATAAACAGTAAACCTAACACCTCTGGGGGGGGGGGGGGAGAATCACATTTTTCTCCATAATTCTAGGTGATATATCACCCTGGCTTCAGGATAAGATGCAGTGCTCTCATCTTCCCAAATGCAGTCAAGTTAATTAGGACAAATTCTATGCCACGGTGTCATTGTTTTGAAAGTTTGTTTAAAAGAATTGCTCACTGATGCGGTCATCGTCAAATCTAGAAATTGACTCCTTGGGTTAAATTTCTAAGCAGCTGGTACGATGATCAGGTATCTCCTTTGAAATTAATGACTGCCTTCCCTTTGCTGGAAAACATCATTGCTTTTTCAAAGAGAACCAATATGCTCTAATGCAAAGTGATGCTTTCCCTAATGAAATAAGATAATTGCACTAATGGCATGACCAAGGATGCTAAGTTCACAATGTACAACTTATAATGAGGCCTCTAGATCGATATAGCTCTTTGCCTAGTCACTCTGAGCAGGCTGGATTATAATATGTTTGAGAAGATTAAAAGGCTTTAGAAAATTGTTGGAAGTTAAACCCCCCACCCCGCTCCCAAACCTGAAATGCCTCCCACAAACCAAATTATTCAGTCTGATAGATGAACAGGAGATGGCCGATGAAAGGGTTAAGGATGCCTCTGGCTCATTTTCAACAATGTTATCCTGTTTCGTGGTTCAAAGTTCACTCCCCTTCAATACAAGATGAGCGTGATGGGTGGAACGGGACAGGACAGGACAGGACAGGACGGGACGGGACGGGACGGGACGGGACGAGATGAGATGAGGTGGGATAGGGGTGGGATGGGACAGAACAGGACAGGATGGGATGGGATGGGCATGTTGTGGCTCCATTACCTGAGCCTGTGTCATCAGCAGGAGAGGACTCCAAGAGTGAAGGAGAGGAGTTGGCAAGGCCTCCCTCTCCAGGACCCTCCTCTCTGGCAATGCCTTCAGTGTCTGCCGAAGGGCAAGAGATAGGGCCGGGGCCAAGCACGTCCACGCAGCCACAGGTGGACAGTGATGAGGGTAACGAGTCTTGGCTGGATCCTTGGCAGCGTCGCAGAGATAAGCGCACGCAACAGAAGAAAAGGTGTGCCAGAGATTAGGCTGAATCACTGGACCACACCCACAGGATATAAAAGGGGGTGAGGTGGCCATTCAGACTCTGTGATGGACAAAACTAACTACTATCGAGTCACATTGCATCTTCGGAAACAACATTATCGACCTTGGATTTATTTTACGAAATGGACAATTCTTGACTGTGTGTATTTTGTTTATTAAGTAAAAGTTCTTGGCAAGCAGCTACTGGGTTGCTGCCAAGCGTCTTATCAGAAGAATTGGTTGTCTGCCAGTTTATTTAACCCCCGGCTGTCTGTTTGTGTGCATGTGTGGGACGGGGACAGAACAGGGCAGGACAGGATAGGATGGGATAAAATGGGGTGGGGTGGGACAGAACAAGACAGGATAGGGGTGGGATGGGATGGGATGGGATGAGATGAGACAGGACATCTTTCTCTGGTTCCAATTTTAATCTGAGTTAGAGAAGAGAGCCGGTTTGGTTTAGTGGTTAAGATGATGGCCTAGAAACCAGGAGAGTGGGAGTTCTAGTCAGAGGTGATATTCAGCCGGTTCGGACCGGTTCAGGTGAACCGATAGCGGAAATCCCAGGTGGGCCCGCCCACCCACCCCAGCTCTATGCCGCCCTATTTAGGCACATTTTTGAGGCTGGGCATGCACGGAAGGCACTCACGAGAGCAAAGCGCATGCACAGAAGGCCTGACGCATGGATGGAAGGCGCGCAGGGGGCAAACCAATGGGAACAAAATGTGAAACTCACCGCTGGTTCTCGTCCTGCCTTGTCATGAAAGTCAGCTGGGTGACATTGGGCCAATGACTTTCAGCCCAACTGGCTTCACAGGGTTGTTGTGTTAGAAAAAAACAGGAGGAGGAAGGTGTGTTGCGTAGGTTTGCTGCCTTGAGTTATTTGTACAGTGGTCTAAAACACTCTGTTATTAAGACCAGCTGCCTGCAATTACTGCAGGTTCGAATCTCGCCAGGCTCAAGGTTGACTCAGCTTTCCATCCTTTCTAAGGTAGGTAAATTGAGGACCCAGTTTGTGGGGGCAATAAACTGACTTTGTATAAATATACAAAAGTATGAAGGCTATTGCTTAACGCATTGTAAGCCGCCCTGAGTCTCCGGAGAAGGGCGGCATATAAATCAAATTTAAAAAAAAATTAAAAAAAAAAAAGATAGGTGAGATACTTAGCCTGACTAGGTGGCTCAGTGGCTAAGACACTGAGCTTGTCGATCAGAAAGGTCGGCAGTTCGGCGATTTGAATCCCTAGTACAGGTCTCCTACATGAACAGGGGGTTGGACTAGATGGCCTCCAAGGTCTCTTCCAACTCTGTTACTGTTACAAATAAATAAAAGGAAGCGAGTGTGCTTGGAGGGAGATGAGGTTCTCTGTTGTTATTATTATTACTGGTTCATTGCAGTCAGCCAGATGTTTAGACTGGATTTGGCATTTTCATCCACTACCGAGTCTCTCCCAAGAATCCATGATAGGCATATTATTATTTATTAAATTTATACGCTGCCCATCTCACCATCAGACTATTTTAGGCATCTTACAATAAGGGGAAAACAATATAAAAGACTGCATTTTTAAAACTATAAATATTAAAATGAACAGAGATTTATAGCATTTCCATGCATACAAGCAAAGTATGGATCCAGTATATCAGAGGTGTCAAACTCAAGAATCAGGGGCTGGATTCGGTCCACTGGGTACTTAGACCTGGCCCACGGGGCTGCCCTGGAAACAGCAAAGGACCGGCCTGCGGTGCTTCTGCCAGAAAAAAATGGGCTCCCAAGCTCCATTTTCAGCTGCCACAGCCTCCTGCAACCCTCTGCCAGTAAAAACTGAGGTCTGTTTTCACAGGCAGAGGGTTGCAGGAGGCCGTGGCAACCGAAAATGGAGCTCAGGAGCCTGTTTTCGCTGGCAGGGCACTCGGGCCACCACAGGCACCCTCGACAGGAGTGATGTCAAGATGGCCACGCCCACCCTGGCCACACCCACCCCAACCCCCTGAGGTCAAACACAACCCTGATGTGGCCCTCAATGAAATCGAGTTTAATATCCCTGCAGTACATCGATGACGACTCTTCTTGTGCCATATCCATCATTGGACGTTGGCAATCATGTTGGCCATCCTATTTTTGTCAACAGCTGTATGAAAAAGTGCTGCTGAGTTTTGTCCAAACCATACAGTACATAGATGATGTTCTGTCCCCGTCCCACACGCACACCCACCAACAGACGTCCAAGAGTTAAAAACCAAACCAGCCGACAAAATCCTTTTCCTTATGATAACGGAACTTGGCAGTAACCTAGTGGCTGCCTGCCAAGAGTTTATTACTCACGAAGAGATAACGTCTCTCCGCTTCTGGTACATCAAAGGAAAATGTTCAATAATTACAGAGTAAATCAAGTCCAAATATAATCCAGCAAAGCCTATAGCAAAAGTCTGGCAATGCAGAATGGCGTGGAAGCTTTCAGCTTTGTTCGTCACAAGGCTTGACTGGCCACCACGCTCCCTTTTATACCCTGTGGGGTGTGGTCCAGTGACACAGCCTAATCTCGGGCATGCCTTTTCTTCTGTTGCACGCGCTTATCTCTGTGATGCTGGCGTGGATCCAGCCAAGACTCATTACTCTCATCACTGTCCACCTGTGGCTGCGTGGACGTGCTTGGCCCCGGCCCTATCTCTTGACCTTCGGCGGACACTGAAGGCATTGCCAAAGAGGAGGGTCCTGGAGAGGGAGACCTTGTCAACTCCTCTCCTTCACTCTCAGAGTCCTCTCCTGCCGATGACACAGGCTCAGGTAACGGAGCCACAACAGATGACACCTTCATCATAATTTAAAAAAAGGACCAACTCAGGAACACACACAAAGCCATCAAATGCATCTTTAAAGGAATACAATTCACTAGGGTAGAAGAAAACAACAACCCACTACCCTTTCTGGATATCCTTATCAGCAGAGTCAGTGACGGCAATTTACAAACACAAGTGTATTGTAAAACCATCCACAACCAAGTGCTCCGTTACCAAAGTAACAACCGAACCTCCCACAAGAGAAATTGTGTAAGACCACTAATTAGATGAGCGGAAACACTCCTGAATATCAGGGACGGGAAGGAGACAGCCCATCTATATATCTTCCAACAAAATGGATCTCCATACAACTTTATCAAAAAGTGCCAACCCAAAATAGCACAGTCAACACAAGCTATGACAAGAATAACACTGCTAGATATCAAAAACATCTCAGAAACCCACCAACCAGGGGTGAAATCCAGCAGGTTCTGACAGGTTCTGGAGAACCGGTAGCGGAAATTTTGAGCAGTTCGGAGAACCAACATATACCACCTGGCTTGGCCTTCCCCTGGAGTGGGGTGGGAATGAAGATTTTGCAGTATCCTTCCCCTGGAGTGGGATGGGAATGGAGATTTTGCAGTATCCTTCCCCTGGACTGGGATGGGAATGGAGATTTTGCAGTATCCTTCCCCTGGACTGGGGTGGGAATGGAGAATTTGCAATATCCTTCCCCCAGGAGTGGAGACGGAATGGGGATTTTGCAGTATCCTTCCCCTGGAGTGGGATGGGAATGGGGATTTTGCAGTATCCTTCCCCTGTCACACCCACTAAGCCACGCCACACCCACCAAGTCACGCCCACAGAACCAGTAGTAAAAAAAATTGGATTTCACCACTGCCACCAACAGACTACTAACACCACATGGCATCATCACAATACACACACACCAACTAAAGTGCTCCACAATATCCTAAGTAAACTAAAAGACTCAGCAGCCACAGGAAAAAAAAATTGAAAAACATACTGTATGGACTGACTTCACCATAGTTTCAACTGGGAAACTATGACCATTCTAGAGCAGCTCAACCCAAAACTGATACTGAAAAACCTCAATGGCTCACCGATCAATTGGGAAACTATTGTAAGTAGAGGTAGACCCTTACTAAACATAATGGAGTCTGCCCACTACCATCGTAAGTCATAACAATCATAAAATAGGTCAGTCACATGACCGAACTCATTTTATAATGTTTTTACAGTGGTTGTTTTTCCTTCATGGGTTACTGCCTTATCGTGGCAAAGGCAAAAGTGTGTATAGTCAAGGCTATGGTTTTCCCAGTTGCAATGTATGACTGTGAAAGTTGGACCATAAGGAAGGCCGAGGGCCAAAGAATTGAGGCCTTTGAACTCCGGTGTTGGAGAAGACTCCCGTGAGTCCCTTGGACTGCAAGGTGATCAAACCGGTCAGTCCTAGAGGAGACCAACCCTGACTGCTCTTTAGAAGGCCAGATCCTGAAGATGAAACTCAAATACTTTGGCCACCTAATGAGACGGAAGGACTCACTGGAGAAAAGTCTAATGCTGGGAACGATTGAGGGCAAAAGAAGAAGGGGATGACAGAGAATGAGGTGACTGGATGGAGTCACTGAAGCAGTAGGCATGAGCTTAAATGGACTCCAGAGGATGGTAGAGGACAGGAAGGCATGGAGGAACCTTGTCCATGGGATCGCGATGGGTTGGAAATGACTTCGCAACTAACAACAACAATGGTTGTTAAACAAATATGGCATTCACCATGGTCATGAAGCTAACAGCACTCGTCACCTCTCGTCTGGACTATTGTAACGCTCTCTACATGGGGCTCCCCTTGGGGTACACCCGGAGGCTCCAACTGATGCAGAATGCGGCCATGCGGGGGATTATGGGAGCGACGGGACACTCCCATGTGACTCCTCTCCTGCGCAAGCTGTATTGGCTTCCAGTGGACTTCCGGGTGCGCTTCAAGGTGTTGGTGATCACCTTTAAAGCGCTCCATGGCTTAGGGCCGGGATATTTACGAGACCGCCTTCTGCCACCAATAGCCTCCCACCGGCCAGTACGCTCCCACAGAGTGGTCCTCCTCAGGGTGCCGTCGGCCAGACAATGCCGGCTGGCGACCCCCAGGAGGAGAGCCTTCTCTGTGGTGGCACCTACCCTTTGGAACAATCTACCCCCAGAGATACGAGTGATCTCCGACCTCCGGACTTTTCGTCGGGCCCTAAAAACTTACTTTTTTCAGTTAGCCGGTCTGTCCTGATTTTAGGGTTGGTTTTAAAATTTTGATACTGATTTTAAATTGACAAGTTTTAAATTACGGGCCAAATTTATTAATTATTTTAAATCTATTTTTAATTGTAATGTTATGTATAAATGTTTTTATTTTGGCTGTTCACTGCCCTGAGTCCGAAAGGAGAAGGGCGGTATAGAAGTTTGAATAATAAATAAATAAATAAATAAAACAGCATGGGCATTAAACGATCCCATAGTTTGCTGTGGTTTGGTTTTGCAGAAAAGTGAAAGTAAGAGCCATTTTGAGGGAAACCATCTGAAAACACAGACGTGTTGCCAGGTGTCAGAAATAAGATCACATGGCAGATCTGGATTGTAACTCCTCTTTTCCTGGTAGGCCATCACTTCAAACAGCTAAAGGACCATTCGTATGTCGAGGACTACCTGTACACAGGAAATCCATCGACCTTAGGAATCCAAGGAGCCGGAAGCACGGTGAATGCTAAACAGTTTGTAGGATGTCAACAGCTGGTTGATCAAGTGATCAAGTGATCAAGAGGGGTACTAATACCATGCTATAAAGCCCTAGTAAGACCACACCTAGAGTACTGCATCCAGTTTTGGTCACCACACTATAAAAAAGATGTTAAGACTCTTACACTTAGGCAAGAAAAACCAAAAGTACACATATAGATTGGGGGAAACCAGGCTTAATAGCAGTAACTGTGAGAGGGATCTTGAAGTCTTAGTGGACAGCCAATTAAATATGAGCCAACAGTGTGCAGCAGCAGCCAAAAAAGCCAATGCAATCCTAAATTGTATTAACAGAGAGATACAATCAAGATCAAGGGAGGCACTAATACCACTCTATAAAGCCTTAGTAAGACCACACCTAGAATACTGCATCCAGTTTTGGTCACCACACTATATAAAAGATGTTGAGACTCTAGAAAAAGTGCAGATAATTAGGGGACTGGAGGCTAAAACATAGGATGAATGGTTACAGGAACTGGGCATGGCTAATCTAGGGAAGAGAAGGACCAGGGAAGACATGATAGCAATCTTCCAATATTTGAAGGGCTGCCACAGAGAGGAGGGGGTCAACCTATTCTCAAAAGCACCTGAAGGCCAGACAAGGAATAATGGATGGAAGCTGACCAAGGAGAGATTCAACCTAGAAATAAGGAAGAACTTTCTGACAGCGAGAACAATCAACCCATGGAACAGAAGTTGCCTTCGGAAGTTGTGGGAGCTTCATCACTTCAGACTTTCAAGAAAAGATTGGACTGCCATTTGTCAGAAATGGTGTAGAGTCTCCTGCTTGAGCGGGGGGTTGGACTAGATGACCTACAAGATCCCTTCCAACCCTGTTCATCTGTTAAATCTGTTAGAGTCGAGGGGCAGAATAAGGTAGAGATTGGAAAGGATTAAATTCTATTACATTTTTAGTGTCATCTGTGGGAATATGAAATGGTTTGGTTTGGCCGGCAATCAAAGAAGATAGATTCTAAATTGCAGGGAGGGAGAAAATGCTTGGCTTGGCTACAATCCTTGTGGAGAGAGAGAGAAAAATTAAAATGGTGGTTTTATTAGCAACACAATAAGTGTGATGTGTCTGGGAAAAAAAGGACAAATGCCGTTTTAGATCATATCAGCAGACATATGCTTTCCAAATCACAGGAAGCAATTATTCCACTTTATTTTTCTTTGGAAGTATCAAGTATTAAGTTCTGAGCGTAGCATCACTTTGTAAGAAAAATTCAGAAAAAAGAAAAAGAAAACTGGAGCACGTGCCCCAAAGGACAAGGAGGAGGATCAAGGAGTTGGAAATTAATTTTTGTAAGAAGAAGCTTGAGGGATCTGTATCTGCTGAGCCTTAAAAAGAGAAGTTGGAGAATAGGAGCCTTGGTGACACAGCAGACTAAAGTGCTGTTAAGTAGCACTTAGCTGCCAGCTGCCTGCAATTACTGCGAGTTCAAATCTCACCAGGCTCAAGGTTGACTCAGCCTTCCATCCTTCCGAGGTAGGTAAAATGAGGGCCTGGACTGTGGCAGCAATAAGCTGACTTTGTATAAAAAGAACACCACTTGGGGGGGCCCGAAAGCCCTACTAAGCAGGTATATACAAAAGGATGAAGGCTATTGCTTAACGCATTGTAAGCCGCCCTGAGTCTCTGGAGAAGGGCGTCATATAAATCAAACCAATAAATAAATAAATAATAAATTTCAGACAAATAGTTGTCCAATCTCTTCTTAAAAGCCTCCAGTGGTGAGGCACCCACAACTTCTGAAGGCAAGCCATTCCATTAATTAATTGTTCTCGCTGTCACAAAAATGTTCCTTATTTTTTTTTTTTTTAATTTGATTTATATGCCGCCCTTCTCCGGAGACTCAGGGAGGCTTACAATGCGTTAAGCAATAGCCTTCATCCTTTTGTATATTTATACAAAGTCAGCTTATTGCCCCCACAACTGGGTCCTCAATTTACCTACCTTAGAAAGGATGGAAGGCTGAGTCAACCTTGAGCCTTGGCGAGATTCGAACCTGCAGTAATTGCAGGCAGCTGGTCTTAATAACCAGCTTAATAACAGGGTGCCTTAGACCACTGTACTACCAAGGCTCTTGTTTCTAGGTTAGTTCTTTCCATAGAATGGAATGGAATGGAATGGAATGGAATAGAATAGAATAGAATAGAATAGAATAGAATAGAATAGAATAGAATAGAATAGAATAGAATAGAATAGAATAGAATAGAATAGAATAGCAGAGTTGGAAGGGACCTTGGAGGTCTTCTAGTCCAACCCCCTGCTTAGACAGGAAACCCTATACCATTTCAGACAAATGTTTATACAATCTCTTCTTTAAAACCTCCAATGTTGGAGCATTTACAACTTCTGGTGGTAAGTTGTTCCACTGATTAATTCTTCTAACTGTCAGAAAATTTCTCCTTACTTCTAAATTGCTTCTCTCCTTGATTAGTTTCCACCCATTGCTTCTTGTCCTGCCCTCAGGTGCTTTAGAGAATAGCTTGATTCCCTCTTTGTGGCAACCCCTGAGATATTGGAACACTGCTATCATGTCACCCCTAGTCCTTCTTTTCATCAAACTAGATGTACCCAGTTAGAGCAACCGTTCCTCATATGTTTTAGCCTCCAGTCCCCTAATCATCTTTGTTGCTCTTCTCTGCACTCTTTCTAGAGTCTGCATATCTTTTTTACATCATGGCAACCAAAGCTGAATGCAGTATTCCAAGTATGGTCTTACCAAGGCATTATAAAGTGGTATTAACATTTCACATGAACTTAATTCTATCCCTCTGTTTATGCAGCTTAGAACTGTGTTGGCTTTTTTGGCAGCTGCAGCACATTTCTGGCTCATATTTAAATGGTTGTCCACTAGGACTCCAAGATCCCTCTCACAGTTACTACTATTGAGCAAGGTCCCACATATACTGTACCTGTGCATTTTGTTTTTCTTGCCTAAATGTAGAACCTTACCTTTTTCACTACTGAATTTCATTTTGTTAGATAGCGTCCAACTGTCAAGATCCTTCTGTATCAGAATTGGTTAAGGATTGTATGATAAAATGGGCACAAAACTTTCAGGAACCAGTGATGATGGATACATGGGAAAAGATATGGGTTAGAAATGTCAAATTTACACAAGCACAAAATTTAAGGGAAATTTTTTATAAAATGTTTTACAGATGGCATTTAGATCCTAAAAAGTTATCATGTATGTATCCTAATGTGAAAGCTAAATGTTAGAGATGTGACTGTGATGATGCAACCTATTATCATATATGGTGGACGTGTAAGAAAATCAAAGCATTTTGGATAAAGATTTGGTGGGTGATACAGAATATCCTGAAAAGAAGATTGAAATTTACTCCGCAATTGTTTTTATTGGGTATAACCACGGATTGTACAGCATCAGAGACTAAATTGATTTTGAATCTAATAACAGCAGCAAGGCTGTTGATAGCGCAACATTGGAAGAAGGACTTCTTGCCTACTATTGAGGAGTGGATATTGAAAGTTGCTAATTTAGCTGAAATTGCAAAAATTTCAGCATATTTGAAGGACTATACTCAAGAAAGATATATATTGGAATGGAGAAGATGGATTGATTGTATTCAAAATAAGTATCAGACTAGAAAATATCAAATAGTTTATGAATGAATGTTAAATCTTAAAATTATGTTACCTATGGTGGAGTTAAGGTGGTAGGGGGGGTTTGTTAGTTTAATTGTTAACTGAAATACCTTGTATTTTGCTCTGGGAAGTCGGGGGGGAGGGGGGACAGAGGTTGGTGGGGGTGGGTGGGTGGGAAAAGGGGTTGGGGAAAATTGTTGTTTTTTTAAAAAAAAACCTTTTCAATAAAAAAAAAAAGATCCTTCTGTATCAACAGAGATAAAGATCCAAGAGAGGAATATGGGAGGAAAGTCAAAAAAAAAAAAAAGCATAGCAATTAAAGTATTGAAGCGGACAAGTGATGATGGATAGATGATTTCTCTTTTTTGTTGTTCTGATTTGCTTCCCCCCCCCCCTCTCTCTCTCATGACTAGAAGTTAGGTAGGATAGAAAGAAAATGTTTTTTCGAAATAAAGGGTGATATGATTAAAAGTTGGAAAATAAGAGATAGAAATAAGAGAGGGGGAATATTAGTGTATACACTTTTTTTACACGCATGCTCACATTTGCAAACCGGTAGCGAAGGTAAGTGAATATCACCCCTGGTCGGACATCATTTGTAAGAAATACTTTTATGTGAACCCAAAGGATCAAGATTTCCAACTCTGTGATAATTCAGTTTATAGAACCAGTTTCACGCTGGATTAGGTATTTACCCAATCATTTCAAACATTTTCAGTTTTGGTGCTCAAAACATCCTGAACCTCAGTTTTTCACCCTTTTGACTGTAGTCCATCTTTCAAGTATTTGGGATCTGGTATCCTGGACATCCTTTGTTTATTTATTCACCTTAAACCTGAAATCAGCTAAGTTCCTTTAAGACTGATGTTTTTAGCTATGTCCTTAATGGCTCAGTTTTTATGGGAACACATGTTAAGCACAGATAACCAATCAGAAGACTAAGAATATAAATTGTACGGCTGACAGAGGCAAGTAATTGAGACAATCTCATCTCATACAGAGTTGCAAACTGAAATTCTAAGCTGGCTATATTTGAATATCTTGCTGGTTATCTTTCAGCCAATTATCACTTTGTATTATGATAATTGGTCTAGTGGTTAAGGCACCAGATTAGAAACCAAGCAACAGTGAGTTCTAGTCCTACCTTAGTCATGACAATTGTCTGGGTGACTCTGGGCCCATCACAGGAAGACTGTGAGTTCTAGTTCCACTTTAGACATGAAAGCTGTCTGAGAGCAGCTGGGTGATTTTGAGCAAACCACCGGGAGACTGTGAGTTCTAGTCCTACCTTAGGTATAGAAAGCAGCTGGGTGATTTTCAGCAAATCACCTAGAAACTGTGAGTTCTAGTCCTACCTTAGGCATAGAAAGCAGCTGGGTGATTTTGAGCAAATCACCGGGAGACTGTGAATTCTAGTTCTAATTTAGGCATGAAAGCTATCTGGGTGATTTTGGGCCAGTCCCTCTCGGCCCAGCCTAGTTCACAGAGTTGTTGCGGTCAAAATATGTTTGCTGCCTCGAGTTACTTTTTAAAGCAATAAAGCTGTGATCAATAAAAATTAATAAGCAAATAAAAACTAACTAAAGGAATAGGAAAGAAACGTAATCGACAAAACGCATGTCATAAAAGCACAGCGCCTCCCTCTGATGCAGGAAGTCACCTATGGAAAAGTGCATCAGCGGCATCAACATGACTCAGCAGCTGTAATGTCCTGCTTGCCATTTGCTGCCTCAGTCAGTTAAATCAGAGCTTCACAGCAATGCTCTCCTTGCGGATTGCAATTCGGGTGATCCAAAGATGCTCATCCAAAATCTATCCCCAAGGTGCTTTTTCAGGACTTTCTTGTTGTTTTTTTCTTTTAAAGACGTTTTGCTTCTCATCCAAGAAGCTTCTTCAGCTCTGACAGGATAGTGGAGGAATGGAAGGATTTATATTCCTTGCAGACAGCTGGTCATTTTGCATCCTTTTAGAGTAGGGCTGTCAAACTCCCAGCCCATGGGCCAGACATGTCAAGCGCTGGCCACACCCATGCCCTGTTTAGCAAGGGGAGGGAAGTCCCAATTCGTCACGTGATGCTGCTGTGGCGATGCAAGTTTGACACCCCTGTTTTAGAGGGTCATTGAAAGCAAGGGTAGCAAAATGGCACATTTAACCAATTTTTGAAGATTGTTTCTAAGTTAGACATCCAGCATGCAATAGTAAAGAAAGACAAGCTGCTCTGAATGTATCCGCCCTTTGAATTAGTGTAGGCAAAAAGTACAACTAGATGTATCAACAATACCTTTATTGTAAGGCCACACAAACAGAATCTTGCATGTCTATAATTACATTTCTCCCAAGCTAAATTCAGAAAAATGCTAAAGAATTTCTGGAAACTTGGCACTCTGACCAATTGGCCATCAACAGACACGTAAACATAAACAACATCTACACACTGTGCAAAAGATACAATCAACAAGCCAAAAAGGGAACAAAAAGAACAAAATACCTCCCCACCAGCAACCAAAATCAATAACATGGCATCTTTAACCGGTTTTCAAGATTGTCTCTAAGTTTGACATTCAGCTCACAATAGTGTGAAAATTCTGGGTATGATTGTGCTTGCAGAATATTGGTTAAAATATGCCAGGAGTGATTTATACTTCCTTATCAGTAACAGAGAATTTTATAAGTGGTGGCTAAGGCTGATCATTTATACCTTGTCTATCTTGTACTAAAAAGTATTATTCAAAAGCCTCAATTGATCAGAGCCAGGGTGAGTAATGGAGGCTAAAAATCTATGGGTATTTCTGATGATAAGCCATGGTATGTGAATGATTGCAATCTGGAACATAATGTCAGTGTATGGTAGAGAATGAAATAATTCATCCGTGCAGGCATTATCTGTTTGTAGATGTTGTAGGAGAAGGTACCATATTAATTGAGAGCAATCTAAGATCAGATGAACAAATCTAACATCAATGAACAAATTATATTAAAAGACATAAGCTTTTGTGAGCCCCAACTAACTTTGTCCAATACATGGAGCAACTAAACTGGTCTGGAATTTATACTGGGATGAGGCCAAGTTGCAGAAGGAGAGGAAGATAGAAAGGCTACACAGATATGGGACTAATGACAAGTACCTTATCAATTAAATTTTTATATGTTGCAATGCATTATCTTGATTGACTCCTTCATAGACAACCTAAAACTTCCTGGTGTGTGTCAGTTCTACAACCTGTCACTCATTAGGGCTGACAGACACTCAACCGTACTGATGAACTCTCTCAAACTTTAATTTGGGATGAAAAGGCTCACACATATATCAGAAAGTATGAATTGATGCCATCCAGCTTGTAGAAAGAAGATTTGGTGGTAGGAACCAGTGGTGGGTTTCAAATTTTTTTACTACTGGTTCTGTGGGTGTAGCTAGGTGGGTGTGGCATTGCTTGGTGGGCATGGCTTGGTGGGTGTGGCAGGGGAAAGATACTGTAAAATCTCCATTCCCTCCCCAATTCAGGGGAAGGTTACTGCAAAATCCCCATTTCCTCGCAATCAGCTGGGACTTGGGAGACAGAGAATAGATGGGGGCGGGGACAGTCAGAATTTTTACTACCGGTTCTCCAAACTACTCAAAATTTCCACTACTGGTTCTCCAGAATTGGCCAGAACCTGCTGAAACCCACCTCTGGTAGGAACCCATAAGTTGGTGACAGTTACACATTATCTTCTAGTGAATCATAGCACAGGAAGAATCAGAGCTGAGATTGGGGAGAAAAAATGTACAACTTTCCCAAATCAACTGTTTAAACTAGTGTAAAAGAAGTCGCTGTGGATTTACTTCACCAACTATAGGGGGTGATACTCATTTCCGTATCAAAGCCATTGAGCCAGTGCTATCCAAAGACATTTCCGCGGTCATGTAGCCAACATGACATCATGGAGTGTTGTTACTTTCTCGCTGAAGTGGTACTTATTTATCTACTTGCATTTATCTGTTTTCCAACTGCTAGGTTGGCAGGAAATGAGGCAAGGACAGGAGGTCACCCCATCGCTAGGCACTCGGGTCTCGAACCTCGGCTTTCAAGCCGACAAGCCCAGTGTCTTAACTGCTGAGCCTCTCCGCCATCCCTCAAACCAGTGTGCCAATCCATAATAATCCTCACGTAATCCCTTATGAAGAACCAAGGAAATACATTGCTTTTTAATCAACAGTGCTTAAATTCATCATAACCCATTAGGCCCAAAGTTAGTTCAAACACGGATCAGTACAATATGTCCATAATGATTGCATAAGTGATTGTATTGGCTTCGTGAACCGATCTTTAATTATCTGGCAGGAGACAATAGCTACAATACTATAAATATTGACACCATGTTGATTTTACTCCGAGGTGGTTAGGGGAGGGGGAAAAAAAATCAATTCCAATTTATTAAGCTTCATTTGTGATCTGGGTTGGTAAAAGAAAACTTCAGTCATAACATCCCTCCTGCTTCTAAATGTGTAGTTTAAATGCTGTCTTCTAAACAGGGGTATTGAGTGATTTTGTTTTTCTTCCAAAGGACTAAGTCGTTCCTTCCTCAGCCACCCTCCACTGCCTACAATTTTGAGTCCTTGCCATATAACTAGATTAATATCCCTGATAGAGCAAATCAAGGAGCTGAGCAAACATCTTCTCGTATAATGCTGTCAGGCAGGCTCGCCGTGATTGGCTACTGCAACCTACTGCTTCTATCCCCATGGAAACCAAAAAAGGGAGGGAAAAAAAAAAGGTTGCGTCAGGCAGATGCTTCACTGTGAACAACTCAATAACTCAGGACCGACGGTTAAAATCCGGCAAGACTAATCTGCAGCCAGTCTTTTAAACCCCAGATATTTCTATCAACATTTCCAGTATTTTTTATTCATTTGAAACAAGATTGGGGGGCGGGTTGTGTGGCTTTAGCTGATTAGGTTGATATTAAAGCGCTTTTAGTGTTCACCCAAGGAAAGAACATGATGCGATCAAGAATACGACTTCTCTTTCCTTCCAAAAGCACATCACCACCACACTGTCTTATTTCTACTCCGCGATGGCTCCATTTCATGGGCTGCAGCCTGCTGAGAATGGAAATGTGCAAATTCACACATGTTTAAACTAACATATCGGGTCAAGAAGTAGAGAAGGAAGTTATTTGGGATGTTTAATGCCCAAGATTCAATTTTTTTTTCTTGTTATGGCATATATAAGGGTGGCTCAGTGGCTAAGATGCTGAGCTTGCTGATTGAAAGGTCGGCAGTTCAGCAGTTCGAATCCCTAGTGGGGTGAGCTCCTGTTACTTGTCCCAGCTTCTGCCAACCTAGCAGTTCGAAAGCACATAAAAAAATGCAAGTAGAAAACTAGGGACCACCTTTGGTGGGAAGGTAACAGTGTTCCGTGCACCTTTGGTGTTGAGTCATGCTGGCCACATGACCACTTTAGACAGTGCTGGCTCTTTGGCTTTGAAACAAAGATGAGCACCGCCTCCTAGAGTCAGGAATGACTAGCACATATGTGCGAAAGGAACCTTTACCTTTACTATGGCATAACTGTTGTGTAACTCCAGCCTGTCTGGTGAACTTAGGGTTCCATAGGTTGTGAAAACAAAGAGAGAACTGTTTGCCTCTGGAAGTTGTGGGTGCTCCTTCACTGGAGGTTTTTTAAGAAGAGATTTGAATAGCCAGAATGGTTAAAGATGCAGAGCTTGTCAGCTGGAAAGCTGATAGTCCAGGTTTGAGATTTGAGTGCCAGGTGACAGGGTGAGCTCCCGTTACTTGCTCCAGCTCCTGCCCAACTAGCAGTTCCAAAGCAGGCAAATGCAAGTAGATAAACAGGTACCACTTTGTTGGGAAGATAAGAGAGTTCTGTGCACTCAGCATATACAAGTCCTCGACTTACAATAGTTCATTTAGTGACCTTTCAAAGTTACAACAACACTGAAAAAACAGACTTAAGACAGTTTTTTGTACTTACAACCATTCCAGCAACTCCAGATCACATGATCAAAATTCAGATGGTTGACAACTGGTTCATATTTATGACGGTTGCTGTGTCCCAAGATCATGTCAATTCCTTTGGCTACCTTCTGATAAGCAAAGTCAAAGGGGAAGCCAGATTCACTTTACAACTGGGTTACTAAGTTATCAACTTCAATGATTCACTTAACAACTGTGTCAAGAAAGGTCGGAAAATGGATAAAAACTCACTTAACAAATGTCTCACTTAACAAAAGAAATGTTGGGCTCAATTGTGATCATAAATCAAGGACTACTTGTAATCATGCTGGCCACATTACCCTGGAAGTGTCTTTGGACAATGCTAGTCCCTTGGCTAAGAAACAGAGATGAACACTACTCCCTAGAGTCAGACATGACTGGACAGGAGAAACCTTTACATTTTGTCTGGAATGGTATAGGGTCTCTGTCATGCCCCCGTCGGAGTCTGAATCTGAGACGGAAGATGAACAGCTGACAGAGGGCGAGAGAGTGGCTCCATTGGCTGTGGAGGAAACTGGGGAAGGGCAAAGTCAGGCTGGGCAGAGCAGAGGAGCGGTAAAACAAGGGAGAGGGGTTTAGATGAAGATCAAGGCCCACCCCCTCCTCATCCTAGGGTACACAGGGAATAACAGAGAAGAGAGCAACGTGGGTTGCGTGGCTTACAAGGAAGGAAAGGGCCCCAATTCCCTTCACAAGGCACACCTGGGGATGGAGTTTAAAGGAGAGGCAGTTGGGAGGGGCATTTGTCGGGAACAAACACTGAATTAATCTGGTGTTGAGAGTTGTGGCCTGAATTCCTGGCATTCCCTCCCGACTGTTTGAATTACTGCCGTGCTACTGAGTGTCTATCTTGTCTTGCTGGATTTATTCTTCCAGTCTGGGACTCTTGCCCTGAGTGATTGATTGCAGTCATTCTGTTTACAGCATTTGGACTGGAATATCTGCAGGTTTGTGGGAGAGCTTTTCTCCAGGCCGTAAAAGGGACATTGGGAGCAGAGTTGGTGCCAATAAAGGGATTAATACCAGTTCTCTGGCTGTGTTGCCTTCATGCCACGCCCTGGGTCCTCACAGTCTCCTGCTTGAGTAGGGAATTGGATTAAAAAACTTCCAAGTCCCCTTACAACTCCATTATTCTGTGTTCTGTAACAGGTAAATTCACTGAACATAGTCTGTCTGCATTGCATATTTTGCAGGAATAGATTTTACTGGAAGAAAAGCAAAACTGCCACACCCTTCTCCATTGGATATCCTATCCAAAATATTTGTGAATCAGGGTCCTAACACATCTGATGTTCAACCAGGATGGAGACAGCAAGAATGGAGCTTTAGGATGGCTCTTTTCATGCTGATTTTCTGTGTTTCGGAACTCTAAAGAACTATTTCTCAGTCTCTTCAACTTTAAGCTATGTGGAGTTCACTTCCCAGAATTCCCCAGCATGGGTTAACTCCACAAAGATTAAAGTTGCTGAGAAACATTGCTCTACAGCAGGAGTCTCCAAACTTGGCCACTTTAAGACTTATGGACTTCAACTCCCAGAATTCCTGAGTCAGCCATGCTGTCTGGGGAATTCTGGGAGTTTGAAGTCCACAAAACTTATAGTTGCCAAGGTTGGAGACCCTTGCTCTAGAGTATTGAAAATGTCAAAGTATTCTGTGTAATTCAGCAACAATTCCTTTTTAATATCTGATTCAAGCATAAACACGAGCTATTCTGAGAGCATCAGCCCTCTGAGTTAGTGTAAGCAAAATGTACAAACCCTGAGTATCAACAATACCATTATTAAGGTGGCAGAAACAGAATCTTGCTAATCTGAAATTAAATTTCTTGCGAGCCAAGTCAACAAATGCTAGATAATTCCTGGAAGAGCTCTGGTAAATTAGCCATCAACAGACACATAGCCATAAACAACGTCTATATACTATGCAAAAGAGACAATAAACATGCCAAAAAAGGGAACAAAGAGACCCAAACACGTTCCCAGCAGCAATCAACACCTAGATTAGCATAGATTAACATCAAGATTAACATCAATCCAACAATCAAGAAAAGAGAAGTACATGCTGGTTTCCAAGCACCCAAATTTTGATTACATGACTGTGGGGATGCTGAAATGGTCTTGTGTGAAAAGGCTGATTGTGTCATTTTTTTCATGCTATTGTAACTTTGACTAGTTGCTAAATGAATGGTTATAAGTCGAGGACTACCTGTATCCTATTCTACTTTGTTGTCTTCAAATTTCATGTAGAATCCTTGTCCAGGTCTGGATACCACCATACATAGAGCCTTGGTGGCGCAGCAGACTAAAAGTGCTGTTAACTAGCACCAGCTGTCTGCAATTACTGCAAGTTCGAATCTCACCAGGCTCAAGGTTGACTCAGCCTTCCATCCTTTCGAGGTAGGTAAAATGAGGACCTGGATTGTGGGGGCAATAAGCTGACTTTGTATAAAAAAGAACACCGCTTGGTGGGGGGGGGGGGCGAAAGCCCTACTAAGCAGGTATATACAAAAGTATGAAGGCTATTGCTTAACGCATTGTAAGATGCCCTGAGTCTCCGGAGAAGGGCGGCATATAAATCGAACCAATAAATAAATAAATAAATAAATAAATAAATAAATAAATAAATAAATAAATAAATAAATACTTCAAAAAAGGAGCAAATTCTAAAGAGATCTTTAAAAATGGTAAAAGGTCAATCTTGAGAAAAATGATTAAAATCTTGTGAGTAATCTTTAAAGGATCTAGTTATGTTTAGGGAATGGATGGATGGACAGACAGAAAGGCTACATCCATCTAGTGGCTTTTTAAAATTAAGTAAAACAAGGAGAGAAGCAACCTAGAACTAAGGAGAAATTTCCTAATGGTGAGAGCAATCCAACAATGGAACAGCTTGCTTTCAGACATTGTAGGTGCTCCATCACTAGAGATTTTCAAGAGAAGACTGGACAGCCGTTTGTCTGAAATGGTATAGGGGCTCCTGCCTGAGCAGGGGGTTGGCCTAGATGACCTCCAAGGTCCCTTCCAATTCTGTCATTCTGTCTATGTCTAAGTCTAAATTGAAGGTTGTTCCAGCCCTTATTTTATCCATGTCAGCACTGATCATTCTTGCTAGGAATCAAATTAATTAATGCAAAGTGACATGTTTTATGGTATGCGTTTTGAGCTATTGATGATGTTGGCACTTTGATTATCTCTGTAGAAATCCAATGTTGTATTTTAGCTTTAATGTGACCTTCATTTGGGAGCTTTTTCCAGCAATCGTTCTTCTGAAGTAGGCAAACTTAGCGGGTAGCTCGCTTCCCAGAGTTGTGGGTGATGCATCGCTGGAAGTTTTCAAAACAGACTGGGCAACCATTTGAACGGGGTGGTATAAGATTGTCTCCTTGAGCAGGGTTGGACTAGATGACCTCCAACGTCCCTTCCAGCCATATGATTCTATGTTCTAAAGACATTTTTCCTAGCAATAGCACTTAGACTTATATACCACTTTACAGTGCTTTTACAGCCCTCTCTAAGTGGTTTACAGAGTCAGCCTATTGCCCCCAACAATCTGGGTCCTCTTTTTACCCACCTCAGAAGGATGGAAGGCTCAATCAACCATGAGCCTGGTGAGATTTGAACTCCCAAATTGCGGGAAGCCGGCAGTCAGCAGAAGTAGCCTGCAGTACTGCACTCTGTGTCACGATAGCTCATTAAATATGCCTTGACAGCATCTTTTTTTTTTTTTTTTTTGTATCTATGTTATTGGCTACATCTAACTCAGGGGTGAAATGGTCCAGGTTCGGACCGGATCGCCCGATCCAGTAGCGATGGTGGCAGGTGGTTTGGAGAACCGGTAGCAAAAATCTCTGCGCACCCCCCCCCACATGCCCAGCTGAGCCGCAGGATCATCAGAGGCTTTTTTTTTTTTTTACTTTTAAAAGAATTTTTTCTACAACCTCTTCTGACAAAAAAATGCTTTTTTTTTTTCTTGAACTGAAGAAGCTTCTTGGAGTAATAGCGAAACATTTTCAAGGAAAAAAACTAAGGAAGTCCAGTTGCCTTTTGGAAAAGAACCTTTGGGACTGCCCTGACCTGGATGATTTGAGAATCTCCATTGGCATTTAATTGCCCACCCTTGCTCTATTGGAAGACTTCTAGAGAAGAATTCCTGTGACCGGCAGGTCTTATAGTTGGGAAGTTCTTGGTGAAGTGTGGCCTGAATCTCCTTCCTTGTAGTTTTAACCCATTGATTCTGGATCTGCCCTCTGGAACAACAGAGAATTAGCAGGGCTTTCTGTCCATTAGGCCTGTCAAAAATGACTCCTAAGGAAGAAAATATTGGGGCA
Source organism: Arizona elegans (assembly GCA_022577455.1). Lineage (NCBI taxonomy): Eukaryota > Metazoa > Chordata > Lepidosauria > Squamata > Colubridae > Arizona > Arizona elegans. The sequence continues at coordinate 1,444,922 of JAKOOJ010000002.1, read as the reverse complement.
TATTTGTTCCAGAGGCGCAAAAACCTTAGACTGCCAACTTTCACAGAATATCAAACCAGCTTTTCAGCTCCCCCAAAACCACGCATTGATCTCCCTTTGATGATGCCTGCATACAAAGCAGAGTCAAATGCAAATTAAGATATACAAGCATTGTCAGGACAACATTATTATGGAAGAAATATCGAACATCCGTATGGATTTAGAAATAGAAAAAAAGAATGCAGTAAAACTGAATAAGGAAAAGAAGTGAATTTGGTCACCCTGATGTAAAAAAAGATGTGGAGACTCTAGAAAGAGTGCAGAGAAGAGCAACAAAGATGATTAGGGGACTGGAGGCTAAAGCATATGAAGAACGGTTGCAGGAATTGGGTGTGTCTAGTTTAATGATAAGAAGGACTAGGGGTGACATGATAACAATTTTCCAATATCTAAGGGGCTGCCCGGGGTGAAATGCACTTACCTTCGCTACCGGATCACAAATGTGAGCACGCGTGTGCCTTCTCCACACATACGCAGAGCCTTCTGCACATGCGCAGAGGATCAAAAATGGGGCATGATGACGTCTGGGCAGGTGGGCAGAGCCTCCCACCGCCGGTCTTACAGGATCATGCAAGCCAGATAGATCTGTCTGGATTTCACCACTGGGACTGCCACAAAGAAGAGGGGGTCAACCTATTCTCCAAAGCACCTGAGGGCAGGACAAGAAGCAATGGGTGGAAACTAATCAAGGAGAGGAGCAATCTAGAACTAAGGAGAAATTTCTTGACAGTGAGAACAAATCAGTGAAACGGCTTTCCTCCAGAAATTGGATGCTCCAACACTTGTTCTGCCCCAGCTACGGACCCCAAAGAACGCAGCACACACAAAATCTAAGCAAAGCTTATTTTACTCAAATAACTCAGTCTTTTGCAAATGTAGGCTGTTAATAAACTTTCTTAACAGCCTGCAAGAATCCACAGATAAGGTAATCACAGTCTTACTAGGGCTGGCAGGAAGCCCAGAAGCAATGTTGCAGAAATCCAGATGCAAAGGAGAGCGAACTAAAGTTGTTCCCTACATCTTGCTGCAATCAGCATTCCTCCTTAAATAGGCTAAGGGAGTGGCCAATTAGCCCCAAGCCTTACTCTCAAGGAGACCTCCTCCTGAGGAACCACTCCTGTCTTTTGGCAGCTCTGCGTGCCCGTGCATTGAGAAGAGGCTCCTCCTCTTCATCCTCTTCACTTAAAGGAGCTTCTGGAGGTTCTGAAGGCCCTGGCTGAATCCCTGCTTCTTCTCCAGCTTCCTTGCTGTCCGACTCGAGCGCCAGCTGCACAGGCTGCTGGCGCAGCACCAGCCTCCTCGTCGTCAGAATCAGCTACAATCCGCGCAGGCCGCTGGTGGGCCACAACAACATTAGAGGTTTTTAAGAAGAGATTGAACAACCATTTGTCTTAAATGGTATAGTGTTTCCTGCCTGAGCAGGAGGTTGGACCAGAAGACTTCCAAGGTACCTTCTAACTCTGTTGTTGTTGTTGTCGTTGTTATCTTATGGGGAGGTTGGGTTGGTCTAGCTGCCATCATCCAAGAATACATCTAGGAGAAAGGCACACATCCTCATGCATTCAAGAGCAAAAAGTGAATTTATGCAAGAGTTATCATGCGGGACTGCTGGTGATAAAGCATTTGTATGTGCTGGAAGTCCATTCTTCCATATTTCGCCGGAGTAATTTAATCACAACTCTGAGCAATTTATCTGCAACAAGGATGGCTTCTGTTTCTCCATAATGAGCTGATTATATCTTGTCAGAGGAGTCTTAAACCCATCAGATCTCAAATGAATTACACCAAACATATTATTTTCATAGCAGCTGGAAATGACTAACGGGTGAAACAGAGCACTTTATTGTCATATTTCATTGAGAATAATAACTGAGAGTCTGTTAAAAGGGAGCATATGACACCAATTCACGTAGGTCACTAATTTCATAAATATGAACTTGATCATTTAGTCAAAGGCTGGCTCTGGATTGGCTCAGGCAGTTGGAAGGAAGCTATTTCCTCTCTGTAGAGCTAAGCAGGAGTTGGATGTTTCATTGATTGTACCTCCTTGTCCAATTCTCACATTTAGTCCTACGTCTCAGACACTGTAGAGCAGGGGGGTCAAACTCACGGCCCATGGGCCAGTTGTGTCACGTGCTGGCCACACCCATCCCTGGTTTAGCAAAGGGGGGGAAAGTCACGATATGTCACATGATGACAATATGACGCCGTGAGTTTGACACCCCTACTGTAGAGCGGTGGTTGGGTAGTATGACCCTTTTATGACCTGTGGACTTCAACTCCCAGAATTCCTGAGCCAGCAAGGAGTCCCATATCCTTATCTGGGTTATGCAATGTCAGATTACAGGTGAAATGCACAATGGTTAGAATGTTTCTGCACACACAGACAACCCAGACGCCCCCATACATTTGCCCCTTTTCAATCAAAAGCAAAAACATCAATGGAGAAAAAGTAGAATAGCTTTCCCCCCCCATCCACCCCAATCTTTAAAGGTAAAGGTAAAGGTTCCCCTTGCACATATGTGCTAGTCATTCCCAACTCTAGGGGGCGATGTTCATCTCCATTTCAAAGCCGAAGAGCTAGCGCTGTCCAAAGACGTCTCCGTGGTTATGTGGCTGGTATGACACCAAAGGCACACGGAATGCTGTTACCTTCCCACCAAAGGTGGTCCCTATTTTTCTACTTGCATTTTTTACATGCTTTCGAACTGCTAGATTGGCAGAAGCTGGGACAAGTAACGGGAGCTCACCCCGTTACACAGCACTAGGGATTCAAACCGCTGAACTGCCGACCTTTCAATCGACACGCTCAGAGTCTTAGCCACTGACCCACCACTTCCCTATAAAAATACTATCTATCTATCTATCTATCTATCTATCTATCTATCTATCTATCTATCTATCTCTTTAGCTGTCCATATAAAATAACTTTTTTTTTCTTTTTAAAGTCCCAAAGTGAGTCAACTCCAGAAATAGGGTAACCACATTCTCTGTTTCTCATCACAATTGGCCAGATTCACACAATACCTTAAGACATAAATTACGGTGCTAAACCTAAATGCAAAAATAACCCACAAGGTTGCTGGCTATTGTCCCACTCTCACATACATCAATGTGTTTTTCAGACTGGCTGACAGGTGCCGAGGAGTCATCTCTCTACTATTTGATCATAGAGTGGAAAGTCTGTCCAGTGATACAGAAGAGCCTCTCCTTCTGTTCAATCAGATGTATCTGCCATTCTGTAGATCATGACAGTTAGAACAATTAATCAGTGGAACAATTTGCCTCCACAAGCTGTGGGTATTCCGACCATGGAAGTTTTTAAGAAGAGATTGGGCAACCATTTGTTCTGTCCCCATCCCACATGCACACATACCAACAGACGTCCAAGAGTTAAAAACCAAACTAGCCGACAAAATCCTTTTCCTTATGATAACGGAACTTGGCAGCAACCTAGTGGCTGCCTGCCAAGAGTTTATTACTCACGAAGAGATAACGTCTCTCCGCTTCTGGTACATCAAAGTAAAATGTTCAATAATTACAGAGTAAATCAAGTCCAAATATAATCCAGCAAAGTCTATAGCAAAAGTCCGGCAATGCAGAATGGTGTGGAAGCTTTCAGCTTTGTTTGTCACAAGGTTTGACTGGCCACCACGCTCCCTTTTATACCCTGTGGGGTGTGGTCCAGTGACTCAGCTTAATCTCTGGCACGCCTTTTCTTCTGTTGCGCGTGCTTATCTCTGCGACGCTGCTGAGGATCCAGCCAAGACTCATTACCCTCATCACTGTCCACCTGTGGCTGCGTGGACGTGCTTGGCCCTGGCCCTATCTCTTGCCCTTCGGCGGAAACCGAAGGCATTGCCAGAGAGGAGGGTCCTGGAGAGGGAGGCCTTGCCAACTCCTCTCCTTCACTCTCGGAGTCCTCTCCTGCCGATGACACAGGCTCAGGTAACGGAGCCTCAACACCATTTGTCTGAAATGGTATAGGGTTGCCACTTGCGCAAATGGAACGTGAGTGCACACACTTGCCCACTGCTCACACTAGTGGGGATGTGCACACATGCGTGCTCACCACCACTTCCATGGCCCAGTTCCGAATGGTTCAAGGCCCAGTACTGGGAGTTGGGGACCCCTGGACTAGAAGACCTCCAAGATCCCTTCCAGCTCTGTTATTCAGCTGCCTTGGTGCCAGGTTTTGACAGATGGCTAAACTCAGAGTATGCCAAACTGTCAAAATTCACCTCTTTCCTGAGCCTCACTCCACATTAGGAAGAGTAAGGTGACACTGGTTGAAAGAGGAAATGAATCCAGAGGGATTTATATCAGGCACAAGGAGCCCAAACAAGTCCATGAGTAGGCTAAAGTAGTTTCTTTATTGTTGATTGCCTATTTACAAGAATCTCACTGGACTAACTGCATTCTCTTGGGATCAGGCAGGTAAAGGCTTCAAGAGTGGCCTCTGTCGCTTCCTCCCATAGAGTGACTCCAAGCTAGACTGCCTCTTTATTCCCATCTCTACTGTAGCCGGAGATTCCATGAGAAGGCTAAATTTGTCATTAACATCTCTTCTAACCAGCTCCTTATTTACTGCCAGAAACTTTTGGCTTTTGAGCACTCCCACCACATATGGTAATATGACCCTAATTCCACCTCACATTTCCAACAAATTGGGAGTATTTTTTACTAATTCTTGCCAATCTTGTGGGTGGGAAGTGCCACCTGTAAAACTTTTTATAAAGGTTTTCTTTATCAGAAGCCGCCAGTGTGATTTTGATATTTTTTCCCACAGATTTTGCCAATTGTCCAAATCGACACTGTACCCAAAACATCTACTCCAGATTATCATTGTCTCCTTAACTTGTTCTTCGAGCATATCTTCTTCTAATAAATAGTGGTACAGTTTTTTTATGGTCTTTCCCTCTGTGCAAAGTGTAAAGAAATACCCACAGAAGAACAAGTAAAACACAAAATTAATAGCTGTGCAGAGATGGACAGACTTACTTTAGAACTCAAAGACAAAAGTGAATCAACATACTATGAAGTCTGGAATAAATTTTATAATTGGTAAGATAAGAGGAAGAATGCCAAAAACAAGGGATAACGAAGGTCTGGAAATGTATATATCAATGTATATTAATATATCAATGTATATTGAGCTTGTGAATGTAATATTGGTTTATTAAATACATGCATAGTTGGTTAGGAAGTAAAATACTGTATACTTGATATATAATGAAGTAGGAGATATGTACATTTGTATATAGAGCAAGGAATAGATTACTTATTAACTTGATTTTGATGTAAATGTTAGAAACCAGAGACGTTGAGCAATGTCCATTGTTTTACTTTCAAAACTAATAAAATAATAATTTAAAAAAAGAGAGAAGGCTAAATTAGTTTCTTTATTGTTGACTGTCTATTTACAAGAATCTCACCAGACTACCTGCATTCTCTTGGGATCAGGAGTATTGTATCTATCAATTACTTTCCTGAATTAAAACTTTTTTTTTTAATTTGATTTATATGCCTCCCTTCTCCGGAGACTCAGGGCAGCTTACAATGTGTTAAGCAATAGCCTTCATCCTTTTGTATATTTATACAAAGTCAGCTTATTGCCCCCACAAACTGGGTCCTCATTTAACCTACCTTAGAAAGGATGGAAGGCTGATTCAACCTTGAGCCTGGTGAGATTCGAACCTGCAGAAATTGCAGGCAGCTGTGTTAATAACAGGGTGCATTAAACCACTGTATTACCAAGGCTCTGTACCAAAACTGTAAGGGTAGCACTAGTTCCTGACCTTGTTGCAAAAGCAGAATGGTGTTTGGCACTCAAAGTGACATATTTAATGCTGACGCTTCCTCTGAGTCAAGGACTGGAAGAATAGCAGTAGCACTGAGACTTATATACCGCTTCACAGTGCTTTTACATCCCTCTCTAAGCAGTTTACAGAGTCAGCCTCTTGCCCTCCAACAATCTGGGTCCTCATTTTACCAACCTTAGAAGGATGGAAGGCTGAGTCAACCTTGAGCCTGGTGAGATTTTATCTGCCAAATTGCAGGCAGCCAACCGGCAGGCAGCAGAAGTAGCTTGCAGTACTGCATTCTAACCACTGTGCCATCGCGGCTCCTAAGAATGCATATTAATACACCAACATCCTGGCTGAGCCCTTTGGCTCAACATGACATGTGAACTCAGCACATTGTTGTAGGTCTAAATTTCATAGTTGCCTTTGGGAAATCAGGAACTAAGCAAGCCCAGATCTAGCCGATTAGTTAATATCTTCCTTCCTTCATTCACTTCCACATGATTATTTCCACCGATTTACCCTGGATTTACAGCCACACAAGCAGCAAGTTGAGCTCTCCATAAACCAGATGTTGCAACGATGTATGCCTTGCCTGCAAGCATTTGGACGCCAGTTGCCATGGCTTGTTTCTCATAACTTCACACTTGTGTTTTCATCTGGATTGCATAATTGTTGCTGATGATGGCTTTAATTGGACAGGCAACTGTAAGGACAGCTGGAGAGAGGAAGTTTTGGTCAGCACAAGCGGAGACAGATTAGGAAGAGGGATTCAGAAAAGCCCGTGCAAATAACAGTAGCATGGGGGGAAAAAACTCAAGGGAAAACACTTCATTTGCAAGAAAAGTCAGATGTCTTGTAGAATTGACATGAAAATGCAGGATCACATTTTTCAAGTCGTCCTGTTAATGTTCTCCAAGTGGAAACTCACTCTTTAGTATAGGAAGGATTGAGTGGTAGGTTTCAATTTTTTTTTTACTACCGGTTCTGTGGGTGTGGCTTGGTGGGCATGGCATGGCTTGGTGGGCGTGGTTTGGTAGGCGTGGCAGGGGAAACCAGCATAGTCCAAACTAAATCAAAACAAACTCTTCATAATACAAATTCTTCAGTCTAATCACCAACCTTGGTATAATTAGGCAAACTGCCAAAGGCTTCTCTTGGCAAAAGTTCAGAAGCAGGCCTTCCTGTCCTCTACCATCCCCCGGAGACAATTTAAGCTCACGCCTACTGCTTCAGTGACTCCATCCAGCCACCTCATTCTCTGTCATCCCCTTCTTCTTTTGCCCTCAATCGTTCCCAGCATTAGGCTCTTCTCCAGGGAGTCCTTCCTTCTCATTAGATGGCCAAAGTATTTCAGTTTCATCTTCAGGATCTGGCCTTCTAAAGAACAGTCAGGGTTGATCTCCTCTAGGACTGACCGGTTTGATCGCCTTGCAATCCAAGGGACTCGCAGGAGTCTTCTCCAGCACCATAGTTCAAAGGCCTCCATTCTTTGGTCCTCAGCCTTCCTTGTGGTCCAACTTTCACAGCCATACATTGCAACTGGGAAAACCATGGCCTTGACTATAAGTACTTTTGTTGGCAGGGTGATGTCCCTGCTTTTTAGTATGTTGTCTAACTTCGCCATAGCTTTCCTCCCCAGAAGGAAGCATCTTTTAATTTCTTGGCTGCAGTCCCCATGTGTGGTGATCTTGGAGCCCAGGAAAATAAAATCTGTCACTACTTCCTTTTCTTCTCCATCTATTTGCCAGGAATTGAGAGGGCCAGATGCCATGGTCTTAGTTTTCTTAATGTTGAGTTTCAAGCCAACTTTTGCACTCTCCTCCTTCACCCGCATCCAGAGGCTCTTTAGTTCCTCTTCGCTTTCTGCCATCAGAGTGGAATATCTAGTAATAAAGGAGAAAAAAAAATTTGCAACATTTGCAGTTTAGCTTATCACTTGTGTAAGATGTTTTCAGTATAACCGAATCTGGACAGACTCTACTTCATTCTCGGTGCTTAAAATCTTGAAAATGTTGAGCTGAATTCTTGGTGACTTATAGACACATCCATTTAGTTTTCTCGGCAGGAGTGTGCAACCAGAGGCTAAAAAGTGTGTGCCACTGCTAAAACCCTTCCATCAAACCATCCCCAGCAAGTTAACACAGATCAATGCAATACTTTAACTACCATTCTTGTCCAAAAAAGTATTTCTGTTTTCCTGGGAATTTGGAGTTCCACATATATGTAGAACATATGTAGGGTTTCCTACCTGGGTAGAGGGTTGGACTAGAAGACCTCCAAGGTCCATTCCAACTCTGTTATTCTATTCTAATCTAAATATACAATGATTTTGGTTTGGGTTTGCGTTTGTATTTCCTCTCCCTTTCCCCCCAAAAATGGGCAAAGACAGAACCCCAAATAAAAATGTAGAACTACCTTGTTTCCCCTAAAATAAGACATCCCCTGATTGGGCTTTGGAGCACATGTGCTAAAATAAGCCCCCCACCCAAAAAAAATAAGCCCTCCCCAAAAATATTTAAATGCATGCGCAGCTGATCTCCACCATTTCCTCTGGTTACGATTAGGGAGACAGATCTGGAAATCAGGTAAGATGGCAAGAGGAGCCCATCTTCCTCAAAGTAATAAGACATCCCCAAAAATAAGGCCAAGCACTTATTTCAGGGTTCAAAAAAATATAAGACAGGGTCTTATTTTTGGGAAAACACGGTATTACATACCAACTAAAACATTAATTTAGAGAGAGAGAGAAATTCATGCACTATACTATAGGGCAGGGGTCAGCAACCTGCGGCTCTGGAGCCACATGTGGCTCTTTCATCCCTCTGCTGTGGCTCCCTGTCACTCAAAATATATGTCACAACTGCCAATGTGCAACACCCGCCGGGACATGATTTATTGAGCTTTTCAATCCCCGATAGGCCAACCATGGATAAATCCAAGAAAAGAAAAGTTTCAGAAGAAAACAGAACGTTTAATTCAACTACATATGCTAGTTTTGTAGCCACTCAAGAAATAGTCAGGCACAGGAAGGGTTTTGTGGCTCCCGGTATTTTCTTTTCTGTGGGTCTAAATGGCTCTTTGAGTGTTTAAGGTTGCAGATCCCTGCTATAGTCAATGGCTATATTAATATTAGGGACTTTTTTTAAAAAAATGGACTCAATTCATTCACACTTTATAGCTTACAATGGTTAGGTTGGAAAAGCACCACCTCTATTACAAGTAATCCTCAATTTATGACGGTAGTGGAGCCTGCCCGTTAGGGTTGCAATGATGGTAAACCAGGTTACTTATGTGCCTTTTTTTGCAGTGGTTGTTAAGTGAATCCATGGTGGTTAAGCAAACCTATTGTTTGCTATGGGATGCATTTGCCAAAAACTGGAAGTAAATACCTGTTTTCAGCAAAATTGTGTAAATCCCAGTCATAGGATCACAGGACCCAGAGGTGAAATGCTCCCGGTTCAGACCGAATCAGCTGATCCGGTAGCGATGGAGGCGGGTGGTTCGGAGAACCGGTAGCAAAAATCCCTGCACCGCCCCCCCATACCCAGCTGAGCTACACAATCATCAGAGGCTTTTTTTTTTAACTTTTAAAAGCATTTTTTCTACAACATCTTTGGCCGAAAAAAATCCTTTTAAAAGTAAAAAAAATAAGCCTCTGATGATCACGTGGCTCAGCTGGGATCCTCAAAGGCTTTTAAAAGCATTTTTTCTACAACCTCTTCAGAGGTTGTAGGAAAAATGCTTTAAAAGCCTCTGAAGATCCTAGCTGAGTTGCCTAATTGGCAGAGGTTTTTTTTTCTTTTAAATGCCTCTGACGATCCAAGCTGAGTTGCCTGATCAGAAGAGGCATTTAAAAGAAAAAAAGCCTCTTCCAATCAGGCAACTCAGCTGGGATCATCAGAGCCTTTTGAAAGCATTTTTACAACCTCTTCGCTGAAGAGGTTGTAGAAAAAATGGTTTTAAAAATAAAAATAAAATTGGCCACGCCCACCCAGTCACATTACCCCCACCACCAAGCCACACCCACAGAACCAGTAGTAACAGGACCCTACAAATACCTATAAAGACGGGCCGTTTGCTAAGCACCTGAAATGGAGTCTATCTTCTATGTTCTAAAGCTGTGCCTATTTTAAAGGGGATCGTTGAGGTTCTTCCCTGATGGTAGCCTTCCATCAAAGGTCCCTTGGTAAACATTAAAAGTTCGGATTGCAATAGCAAGGCCATCCAAATGAAGCAAGCCACGGACACACTTTCTTTGGTTAGAGGGCTACGCTTTCCATCTTCATTTCCCAAAGATGCTGAGTCTTTTCCTACAGCCCAGAGTTGCTGTCTCATATTGTTTTGTTGCGGTGAATGCATTCACCTCGCTTTGATCTCTGAGTCATCCTTTCAACGCAGTGGTGTTGCCAGAGGAAAAGGGATTCTACGGAGGGAGAAATGCTTCTGCTTTAACCTCTCCGTCCTAGCTTCTTCTTCATTTTTACGTTTTTTTCCCTACGCCCTTAAATGGCAGTGGCTTTTTCTCAGCGTGGGCTGGGCCATTCCTTCTCTTTCGACCACTCTTTCTCGGGTTGGAGGAAAGAAACAAAGGAAAGAGATTTCATTTTTTAGGAATATATATATATATATATATATATATATATATATATATATATATATTCCTAAAGAATTTCTTTATGGAAGTGTTTCTCAACCTTGGCAACTTTAAGTCATGTGGACTTCAATTCTCAGAATTCCCCAAAGCTGGCTAGGGAATTCTGAGAATTGAAGTCAGAGCTGGGTTTCAGCAGGTTCTGACCAGTTCTGGAGAACCGGTAGTGGAAATTTTGAGTAGTTCTGGAGAACCGGTAGTGGAAATTTTGAGTAGTTCAGAGAACCAGTAAATACCACCTCTGACTGGCCCTGTCCCCATCTATTCTCTGCTTCCCGAGTCCCAGCTAATCGGGAAGAAATGGGGATTTTTTCAGTAACGTTCCCCTGCCACGCCCACCATGCCACACCCACCAAGCCACATCCACCAAGCCGTGCCACGCCCACCAAGCCACACCCACAGAACCAGTAGTAAAAAAATTTGAAACCCACCACTGGGTTGTGAGAACTCAGTATGTCTAATCTAACCAAAAGAGAAGGATTAAGGGTGAAATGATAGCAGTCTTCCAGTACTCGAGGGGCTGTCACAGAGAAAAAAGGCTTGACTTATTCTCCAAAGCACCTGAGGGTAGGACAAGAAGCAACAGGTGGAAGAACCCCTCTTTGAGGGAGATGGGGGAAGGAAGGAAGGAAGGAAGGAAGGAAGGAAGGAAGGAAGAAAGAAAGAAAGAAAGAAAGAAAGAAAGAAAGAAAGAGAAAGAGAGAGAGAGAGGGAGGGAGGAAGGGAGAGGGGGAGAAAGAGAAGAAAGAAAGAAAGAAAGAAAGAAAGAAAGAAAGAAAGAAAGAAAGAAAGAAAGAAAGAAAGAAAGAAAGAAAAAGAAAGAAAGAAAAAGAAAGAAAGAAAGAGAAAGAAAGAAAGAAAGAAAGAAAGAAAGAAAGAAAGAAAGAAAGAAAGAAAGAAAGAAAGAAAAAAAGAAAGAAAGAGATCAGTCAAGAGTCACATTTTTCAGGACTGTTGTAACTTCAAACAGTCGCTAAACGAACGGTTGTATGTTGAGGACTATCTGTATCGGAGCCCAGCGAAATCATGATAGTCCTTTGGTCATCTGTAAATCTCCTTATCCCTCTTCATAACAATAAATAATACATCTTTCTTTCTTTTTTCTTTCTTTTGCTTTTTCTTCTTTCTTTCTTCCTCCCTCACCCCTCCTTCCTTCCTTATTCTCTTTCTTTTCTTTCTCTTTTTCTTTCTTTCTCTTTTTCTTTCTTTCTTTCTTCCTCCCTCCCTACTTCCTCCCTTCCTTATTTTTTTTCTTTCTTCTTTCTTTCTCCCTCCCTCCCTCCTTCCTTCCTTATTTTCTTTCTTTCTTTCTTCCTTCCTTCCTCCCTCCCTCCCTGCTTCCTGCCTTCCTTATTTTCTTTCTTTCTTTCTTCTTTCTTTCTCTTTTTCTTTCTTTCTTTCTTCCTCCCTCCCTACTTCCTCCCTTCCTTATTTTTTTCTTTCTTCTTTCTTTCTCCCTCCCTCCTTCCTGCCTTCCTTATTTTCTTTCTTTCTTACTTTTTTCTTTCTTTCTCTTTTTCTTTCTTTCTTTCTTCCTCCCTCCCTACTTCCTTCCTTCCTTATTTTTTTCTTTCTTCTTTCTTTCTCCCTCCCTCCTTCCTGCCTTCCTTATTTTCTTTCTTTCTTCTTTCTTTCTCCCTCCCTCCCTCCTTCCTTCCTTATTTTCTTTCTTTCTTTCTTCCTTCCTTCCTCCCTCCCTCCCTGCTTCCTGCCTTCCTTATTTTCTTTCTTTCTTTCTTCTTTCTTTCTCTTTTTCTTTCTTTCTTTCTTCCTCCCTCCCTACTTCCTCCCTTCCTTATTTTTTTCTTTCTTCTTTCTTTCTCCTTCCCTCCTTCCTGCCTTCCTTATTTTCTTTCTTTCTTACTTTTTTCTTTCTTTCTCTTTTTCTTTCTTTCTTTCTTTTTTCTTTCTTTCTCTTTTTCTTTCTTTCTTTCTCTTTTTCTTCTTTCTTTCTCTCTCCTTCCTTCCTTCCTTCCTTCCTTATTTTCTTTCTTCCTCCCTCCCTCCTTCCCTCCCTCCCTTCTTTCTTTCTTCCTTCCTTCCTTTTTTCTTTTTTTCCTTATCAGCTTTTAAAATGTCACAGAAAAGGAATTCTGTTTTGCTTGCCAGACGTTCCTGGGTTTTTCTTTTTTTTTTCCCTCTCGGTTTTCTTCAGCACAACAGATCGACCCTGTAAATCTTCCCAGTCTCTCCTGCTCAAGACTTGAGTTAAAAGAATTTGCTTTTAAAGAGATAAATGGAGAAACAAACCAAAGGAAGCCAGAAATTCGTGAAGCAAAAACAGATTCCGATTCTGGAATTGTTCCTGTCCCTTCTCCTCAGAGAATATTGCTGTTCCCTACCAAGCACGCATCATCCATTCACCTCCCGTCGCAGCTCCCAAATTTAGTGTTATTTCTACCCATTGTTACGGCTGCGGTGGGCAGGGTGCTCAGGAAGAAACATTGCCAACAGCTGGTGCCTATAAAAGTCTCTTCCTCCTCCTATCTGGTTTAATGAATGAAGGTAGGCCTTTTCCCCATTCTGGAATGATCTCCTTGGTGTTCCCCCGTGTCCATAAAAGGCTTTGAAATTAAAGAGGCTGAAATCAACAGGAGTATATCTTCACCTGCTGTTCCATTAAGAAAGAGGGGGGGGGGGGGAGAGAGAGAGACTTACATTGAAAATTAAACAGAAAGAAGACACAGAATACTATCAAACTTGGAATTTATTTACCAATGGTTGTGGGGGTGGAAGGAGGGAGAGTAAGAATGGCATTTGTATTGTTTAGAAAATTAAATACCCAGTCAACACAATGTTTATTAAACACTAAGTAATGTAATTAATACAGGCAAATACCACCTCTGGCTGGCCCCAGAGTGGGGTGGGAATGGAGATTTTGCAATATCTTTTCCCCAGGAGTGGGGAAGGAATGGGGATTTTGCAGCAGCTTTTCCCTGGAGTGGGGAGGGAATAGAGATTTTGCAATATCCTTCCCTTGCTATGCCCACCAAGCCACGCCACGCCCACCACGCCCACAGAACCAGTAGTAAAAAAAGTTGTATTTCACCACTGGATTAACCCACCACCATTTAGCAAAAGACACAAGCCCTTTCATTGCACAACCCGCCCGCCCCCCAAAAAAAAACAGTCCAAACTTCAAAGTCACAGAAACCTATAAAGATCCATCCACTCATTTAACCATTTATTCAGCTGACCCAGAATTAAGGGGCCTTGTGTTCATCCACCCTGCCAGAAAGTTCCATGTAGGCAGAAACTACAATTGGAAATGGGTGGTCTTTCAGATATCTGGACAAGATAGTACTCAGATATTATTATTATTATTATTATTATTATTATTATTATTATTATTATTATTATTATTATTATTATTATTATTATTTAATCTTCGGTGAGATTCACAGCCTTTGAGGCTGGTTAATAGCTCAGCAGCTCGAGTCCTAACCAAGGACCTAGGAACTGTTAAGGTATCGTCGGAGGATGTAAGCTGTTCCGAGTAAAGTGGTTTTTTTGTAGAGTCAAAATGTTCAAGTCCGGCAATTTTAGAATTTCTAAATAGCGGGGTAGCCCTTTGGGTATTGCTCCAAGGGCTCCAATTACAATCGGGACAACACACGATTTCTTTTTCCACAGTCACTCAACTTCAATTTGCAAGTCCCGGTACTTTGTGATTTTTTTCTTGCTGCTTATCTTCAATCCGTGCATCACCAGGTATTGCAATGTCAATGAACCATACTTTTTTCTTTTCAACTATTGTTATGTCAGGTGTGTTGTGCACCAAGTGCCTGTCAGTCTGAATCCTGAAGTCCCACAAGATCTTGAGTTTCTTATTCTCTAAAACTTTCTCAACCTGATGTTCCCAGTGGTTTTTGCTGTACTCAAATCCAAACTTCTGGCACAATTTCCTATTATTATTATTATTATTATTATTATTATTATTATTATTATTATTATTATTATTATTATTATTATTATCCTTTTCATCTTTTCTACTACCCCCTCTTATTGATATTATGATTATTATTACGTTGTGCTTTGTATGTACACTGAGAGCTTCTGCAAATAAAGCCAGATAAAGCTCTTCCTTTCCCTTCCCTTCCCTTCCCTTCCCTTCCCTTCCCTTCCCTTCCCTTCCCTTCCCTTCCTTTCCCTTCCCTTCCCTTCCCTTCTCTTCTCTTCTTGTTACTCTACTCCACTCCACTCCACTCTACTCCACTCATTCCTATGCCATGCAGGCAGGGATGGGATTCAAATAATTTAACAACTGGTTCTCTGTCCTAATGACCGGCTGGGTGGGCATGGTGGGCATAGCCAGGGGGTGTGACAGGCAGCACTCAGCCTCCTGCACCCCCCTGGGAGTGAAAATGGGCTGTGGGGGAGGGGGCACCACGGCCCATTTTGGGCTTAGAGGCCTCCCTGCACTTACCTGGGAGCCAAAATGGGGTGCTTGGGGACTTCTGGTAGGGGTGGGGTGGGAAGGGGTGGAGCCAGCCAGCAATTTAACTACCGGTTCACCCAAACTGGCCCGAACTGGCTGAATCCCACCACTGCATGCAGGACTTTGTAAGAAACAACTGGCATCTTGAATTGCCCTCAGAAACCAGCTAGCAACCAATGTAGCTTGCCTAACAGCAGTGACTCATGGGCACACCAAGAAGCACCCATTACTCTTTGCTCTACTCCAGTTTGTATGAGCTGTGGCTTCTAGCTGGTCTTCAGTTGATGCCCTTTCGGAAAAACAATACTTTAGAGCACTATTTCTCATCCTTATGTCAGGTTTCAGTGTCGTCTCAAATAAATTGCATTTCCAAAAAAAATAGTCTTTGATGAAATCTTTCATTTATTAAGCACGACAATCTGTCCCCAATTACATCGTAGCCAACACTGACTTCCTGACCCCAAACCTTCCCTTTCCATTCCCCAATTCTCTGTGTCTCATTGGCCATCTTCCAAATCACTCTCCCCATATCTACTACTTCAGCTCCCAGGTATGTCCCCCCCCCTCCCACCCCATCTCCTAGGGGATATTATCTTCAGGGAAAATAAGTAGGTGAAAAGTCAACCGTCCTCTTGCCAGCTGCCCTCTCTTCTCCTCCTTATGTCAGCACTGGAACGAATGTAGTTTGGAGTGCTGACACCTTTGCAGCTTTAAGATGTCTGGACTTCACCTCCCAGAATTCCCTAGCTAGCGTGGCTGACTGGGGGATTCTGGGAGTTGACGTCCAGACATTTTAAAAATTGTTAAGGTTGGGAAACCATATGGAAAACCTTATTCTGTAGATTTACAAAGCCATGATTCTACCCTGCCAGGTTTTTTCCCTCCTCTTCTTTTAAAGCTTTTTATATCACTTTGAATGTGTCTGTCACATGTCATTTAACAGCAGTAGTAAGTGTCTCAAGATAAATGGTTCCTTCTTTCTCAGGGGCACATTACATTTTTCTGTACCACTGGCCAGCTTGAATCACTTTTATTCCTTGGGAAACATAAGCTCCCTGCTTCCTTAAGAGGGATCATAATTCTCTCCAGTGGAGACCTCTTAAAACGCTCGTGACTGGCGCTATCTTCATTAGAGAAAGGCAAATTAAAGTCTCAGCAATTTTTTTTTTCCTCTTCTCTTTAATGATCTCATAGGATTCTCTTCAATGCTGCCGGGGATGAAATGGCAATATATCATATTGTCATAATCCATGATGATAGATCAAGAGCCAATGGCCCAAAGTAAGACAGGTTCCCCCTCATCCCCCCCAAACAAGCCAAGAGTTACCTTTTTTTGGTAGAAATGAGATTTTATTTATCCTCGACTTTAGGGGGAAAAAAGTGAACGAGTAACAACACTCAATTTGATTTTGTGAGTCATTGGTCTGACACCCAAAATAAAGTCTAGGCATCAAAACTGTGAGCCTTGACTCATTGCCAGAATCCTCAAGCATTTCAGGATCTTCTTCCAAAGTCTCCCTTGAGCCCTTGAAATATATTTTTCTAATATTTTTGTCAGGAAGACAGAACTGTTTGGATCGAACCATCTAACAATAAATATGGTTGCCTAATGTGAATCAGAGGCACAAGGAGAAATGAAAATGACATTAGAATCATGTAGAATAGAATAGAATAGAATGGAATGGAATGGAATGGAATAGAATAGAATAGAATAGAATAGAATAGAATAGAATAGAATAGAATAGAATAGAATAGAATAGGGTAGGGTAGGGTAGGGTAGGGTAGGGTAGGGTAGGGTAGGGTAGGGTAAGGTAGGGTAGGGTAGGGTAGAATAGGGTAGGGTACGGTAGGGTCAGGTAGGGTAGGGTAGAGTAGAATAGAATAGAATAGGGTAGGGTAGGGTAGGGTAGGGTAGGGTAGAATAGAGTAGGGTAGGGTAGGGTAGGGTAGGGTAGGGTAGGGTAGAATAGAATAGAATAGAATAGAATAGAATAGAATAGAATAGAATAGAATAGAATAGAATAGAATAGAATAGAATAGAATAGAATAGAATAAAATAGAATAGAATAACAGAGTTGGAAGGGACTGTGTAGGTTAACTAGTCCAACGCCCTGCTCAAGCAGGAGACTCCATGCCATTTCTGACAGATGGCGGTCTCTGCTACTGTGTGAAGTAACCTTATATTGAAATCTATCATTTTGCAAATGTTTTTATTCCCCAGCTAAATAAGCTTTTCTACTTTATTTTCAGAATGCTTGGGAATTTCTTTTTTTTTTTTTTGTAATTTTGTAACTATAAAAATATAAATAATTGAATAAAGGCAAGAATACATTGCTCTGTATAGGATAACTTTGCCACAATTTTCTGGTCCTTTGGGGGAAAATGTTGAAATTCTCCCCATGATACAAGTTTAATGTGTCTTTTTTACCACCGATTTAAGAAAGGATCCACCACCAATTAAAGAAGGGATCCTGAACCGCCAATTAAAGAAGGGATCCGGAAGACATTTGTCAAAGTCTCTCTTAATTCTGGATCAGATCAGCTTAAGGTTTGCTGTTGATTTATACATCATACACCAATAGAGAAATATGTTTCTGATGGCTCCTTGGTGCTCTCTGATCTTGGTTGTTTTCTGGAATATTTTCATTACCCCAAATAAGTAAATTATCAGTGTACTGATGATGTTATCTAGTTTGGGTAATGAAACATCTGCAAGAAAACAACCAACTTCACAGAGCATCAAGGACCCCACTGAGCCGAGGTGGTGCAGTGGTTAGGGTGCAGTACTGCAGCTACTTCATCTGACTGCTAGTTCAGCAGATCAGCGGATCAAATCTCACCAGCTCAAGGTTGACTCAGCCTTCCATCCTTCCAAGGTGGATAAAATGAGGACCCAGATTGTTGGGGGCAATATGCTACTTAGTATACTGTCTTTGGTGTCTGGCCATGATCTGGAAAATAAAATAAAATAAAATAAAATAAAATAAAATAAAATAAAATAAAATAAAATAAAATAAAATAATAAAATAAAATAAAATAAAATAAAATAAAATAAAATAAAATAAAATAAAATAAAATAAAATAAAATAAAATAAAATAAAATAAAATAAAATAAAATAAAATAAAATAAAATAAAATAATAAAATAAAATAAAATAAAATAAAATAAAATAAAATAAAATAAAATAAAATAAAATAATAAAATAAAATAAAATAAAATAAAATAAAATAAAATAAAATAATAAAATAAAATAAAATAAAATAAAATAAAATAAAATAAAATAAAATAAAATAAAATAAAATAAAATAAAATAAAATAAAATAAAATAAAATAAAATAAAATAAAATAAAATAAAATAAAATAAAATAATAAAATAAAATAAAATAATAAAATAATAAAATAAAATAAATAAAATAAAATAAAATAATAAAATAAAATAAAATAAAGTAAAATAAAATAAAGTAAAATAAAATATGAAATGAAATATAATGAAATGAAATATAATAAAATAAAATAAAATAAAATAAAATAAAATAAAATAAAATAAAATAAAATAAAATAAAATAAAATAAAGTAAAATAAAATAAAATAAAATAAAATATGAAATGAAATATAATGAAATGAAATATAATAAAATAAAATAAAATAAAATAAAATAAAATAAAATAAAATAGATCTTTAGAATTCTTGAAAGCAGTTTGTACATTCCTCAAAAGATGTCTAGGGCATTTAGAATGATGGCGAAAAACAGCCATTCAATATGTGAAGCACTTTTCTATGAGGTCAGAGATATTGTGTTTTTGTACACAAACCATGTCAAGAGGTCGCTGGTTTTACATTTGCTATCAATGGAAACAAATACAACAAATGTTTGCTCCATCTGTGGAAGTTTCTAACAATTTTTCAGTGATGTTACAATTTTCAAGATTTCTACCTGACCTCTGACAACCAGCATTCTCAGAGTGGAAAATAACTTCACTGAGCTGGACTTTTAGTGAAACTTGAATGAATAATCTAGCCAACAATCAGCTGTCTGCCTCAAAAGCAAAGATGTGGCATAATAGTTTTTAATAGATTTTAATGACCAGTTTTCCATATTTATTGGTTTTTAATTAACCGTGAAACATTACTTAAAAGTCCTGTTCTTGGGAGATGGGCAGCCATACAAATAAGATAAATAGGTAAAAATAATACTTTTTATCACCTTGGATGATAAAGATGAAGATGACGACGACTTAAATTATGTGCCATCAAGTCATTGTCAACTCCCGGCTACCACATAAATAGATTTTCTTCATGATGATCTGTCCCTAACTTGGTTCTTCAGGTCTTTCAATGGTGCATTTGTCACCAGTATAACTGAGTCCATCGACCTTGCTTCTCCTCATTCTCTTCTGTTCTAGACACAAGAAGAGTTTTCTCCCCTTGCTATCACTCTGCTAAACACCTAATTCCCACAACACCTTCAAATTATCTACTAAGACTGTATTAATATTATTCTTCTCACCTTTCCTATTTCCTATCTCCTTTTCTACTTACGACTATAACTTTGTTACTTGTACATTTACAATTTCTATTGTTTTATTTAGTTTCCTAGTACAATTTATGTTGATTCCATCACTAAGTAATGTATCTTAAGTTTTATGATGAATGTATTTTTATGATGACTATGATCATGATTTATTACTTATAGCTTTTATGTACAATGAGAGCTTATGCACCGAAGACAAATACCTTGTGGGTCCAATCACATTTGGCCAATAAAGAATCTATTCTGTTGTTCTGTTCTGTTCTGTTCTGTTCTACTCTACTCTACTCCACTCCACTCCACTCCACTCCACTCTACTCTACTCTACTCTACTCTACTCTACTCTACTCTACTCTACTCTACTCTATTCTATTCTATTCTATTCTATTCTATTCTATTCTATTCTATTCTATTATCTTTCCCACCACTGAAGCTTTCTCTTGAGAGCTGGGTCTTCACATATTGTGTCCAAATACCAATATGGTTCTAGGCTGCATTAATAAAGGGACAGAATCTAGATCATGTGAAAAGTTAGTACTGTTTAAATTGCCTTGGTAAAATCACACTTAGAATACTGTATCCAGTTTTGGTAGCTATGATATTAAAAAGATATTGAGACTCTAGAAAAAGTGCAGAGAAGATCACCAAAGATGATTAGTGGACTGGAGGTTAAAACATATGAAGAACAGTTGCAGGAACTGGGTATGTCTAGTCAAATGATGAGAAGCCCTTTCTTATCGATGGAGACCAAATGGAGCAAGTGGCCAATTTTAAATTTCTGGGTGTTATCATAAAAGATGACCTGACCTGGAATGCTCACATTGTAGCACTGGTCCAGCAGAGATTATACTACCTGAGACTTCTCAGAAAACCACAACTGAATGAAAAATTGCTGGTGACCGTCTACCACTGCACCATAGAGAGTATTTTTATTTACTGCAGCTATGTATGGTTTGCCAATTGCACAGTGGCAGATAGGACAGCGCTCCAGAGGGTTAACATCATTGACCAGATGTTCATTGGTTGCCCTCTCCCCTCTTTGGAAGAGCTTTATAGCTCCCGCTCAGTGGTGGTTTCAAAAAATTTTTACTACCGGTTCTGTGGGCGTGGCTTGGTGGCATGGCATGGCTTGGTGGGCGTGGCTTGGTGGGCGTGGCAGGGAAAGGATACAGTAAAATCTCCATTCCCACCCCACTCCAGGGGCAGGGTACTGTAAAATCTCCATTTCCTTGGCCTTGGTCACAATACCTTCCAACTCTATTATTCAAAATAGGATAATTGTGCTTTGAGTGAGAATTCTGGATACATTTGTTTGATGATCCATTGCTTGTCTTGGCTGTCCATGGTCTTCTCAGAAGCCTTTTCCAGCACCAAATTTCCGAAGCGTCAATATAGATAGTCCTCAACTTACAACCTCAATTGAACCCAACATTTACGTTGTTAAGTTATAAATTTGTTAAGTGAGTTTGGTCGCATTTTACAACTTTTCTTGTCACTGTTGTTAAGTGAATCGTTCTTAAATGGTTGTTAAGTGAATCTGGTTTCCCCCATTGACTTTGCTTGTCAAAAGGTCGCAAGATTACATGACCCCAGGTTATAAATGTGAGTCAATTGTCAAGCATCTGAATGCAAATCACGTGACCATGGGGATGCTGCAATGGCCATAAGTGTGAAAAATGGTCATAAGTCACTATTTTCAACGCCATTGTAACTTTGAACTGTCCTTAAGTGAACTGTTGTAAGTCAAGGACTACCTGTATAATTCCTATCCTGCTTTTTCAAAGTCAATGTTAGCTTTCATAGATTGTCAAAAAGACAATCACAAAAATGTTTCTGATCTTTGTATGTATAGGCTGTATAGACTAAATAATGGTTTTAATGATCATCGTAAAACATGCTTTTTAAAAACAATAATAGTAATTGTCACATTTTGGGCAAGAATTCTCCATAGTCAACACACAATTCATCTTTGGCGCACTTTGCAAGTAGTAATAATTATGTTAATGTTTGTGTAACAAATAAGCCACTGTCATTGGCAATAATATTCCATCAAGTTATTAGCTTAGCAAATCTTATTCAGCACTTTTAAATTCAAAATTGGAACAGAGCAATTTAAATCACAGTCTACGTTTTCGCCTTTTTTATTAAGGGAAGTAAAAAAAAAAAAAAAGCACCGGCAATTCACTTACTATAAGCTGTTAAATTGGTACATTTAGATAGGTTTTAATTTAGTATACAGTCTGAGCTTTAACAAGGTAAATATTCAGCCAGACTATTCAATTAAACAAACCAATTGAAATACCATTTCTAATACTTTATAGCAGGAGCCTCTGCAGAGGTGGTAAAAACAGCAAAATGACAGCCATAACTGGGCATTTAAAGCCTTGCCCCCTTTCTACACATGTTATGTGCAACACTCTTAAAAGTGGGGGCAAGGCTTTAATTGCACGCAAGGCCGCCATGTTGTCTGTTTGAGCCTCTCTTGTGGATGCCCCTGCTTTACAAAGATATATAATTAAATGACTACAGAAACTCACCTTGAAACTTGCAGGGAATTGGGAGCAGTGGTATTACCTAAATCAGTTCTAGACAAATGGTTGCCATGTTTGTTATTTTCCATTTGTCTCTCTTCTTACATTAGACAGCAGACCAAGTGTCTCTGACACTGGAGGCTTTTAAGAAGAGACTGGACAATAGTATAAGGCAGGGGTGTCAAACTCACATCGTCATGGTGGTATCACATGACATAAGGCAGTGGTGGGATTCAGCCAGTTTGCACCACTTCGGGAGAACCGGTTGTTAACTTTCTGAGCAGTTTGGCAAACTGGTTGTTGGAAGAAATCATTAGGGCAGAGAACCGATTGTTAAATTGCTTGAATCCCACCACTGACATAAGGGGACTTTTTCCCCCTTCGCTAAACTGGGAGTGGGTGTGGCCAGAGCGTGACGCATCCGGCCCGTGGGCTGGGAGTTTGACAGCCCTGGTATAGGGTTGAGCAAGGGATTGGATAGAGGACCCTTCCAACTCTGTTATTCTGACCAAGGTATCAACTAAACAGCTGACCTAATTACATCCCTGGAACATTTTAAGATACTGTTAAAGGATCCATGATAGAGAGAGATTAGAGAGAAAGAGACAGAGAGAAATGATAGAGATAGAGATAGATTAAGAGACAGACAGACAGTTGACAGAGATAGAGATGACAAAGACAGGAGAGAGAGAGAGAGAGAGAGAGGGAGAGGGAGAGGGAGAAAGAGAGAGAAGGTGTAGAAAGAGACAGAGATAGAAAGATAGAAAGACGAGAGACACCAAGACAGATGGAGACGAAGAAGCTATAGACAGATAGATAGAAAAGCTATAGAAAGCTATAAAGAGAGACAGACCAAGATTGATGGAGACAGAGACAAAGAAATTAGAGAGAGAGAGAAGCTGTAGAAACAAATGGAGATTGAAATAGAGACAGAGAAGCTGTAGAGAGACACTATAGAAAGAGAGAGGAGAGGAGAGGAGAGGAGAGGAGAGGAGAGGAGAGGAGAGGAGAGGAAAGGAGAGAGACTATAGAAAGATAGAAAGAGGCAGAGAAGTTACAGAAATAGAGAAGCTATAGACAAAGAGACAAAGAGTGAGAAAAATTGTAAAAGGACATATATAGAGATAGAAGCTGGAGAAGATAGTCAGGGAAGCTATAGAAAGAGAAATAAATGGCTCCAAGAAATACCAAAAAGTAGTGAATGCTTCCTAATCCTCAATTTTCCACTCGCCCTTTTGTCCCCTATTTGAAATAATATTTTCAGCAGTATTCCTACAAAGAATCAAACCTCCAGCAAGACAATTAGCAAAGTTGGGTTAACAAAGACATTATTGCTGTGTTGACATAGCAAGTTATTGCCCTAAAGCAGGGATCGCCAACCTGGCAACTTTAAGACTTGTGGACTTCAATTCCCAGAATTCCCCTGCCAGCATGGGGAATGGCTGGCTGAGGAAATTTGGGAGTTGAATGTCAGGCCTGGAAGCCATCTTTTGCATTGGGCCTTCAGGCCTGCTACATTTATTACTGATGGGGGATTGTATGGAGCATGGATGGTATATAGTCATAATAACATTCCTTTCTCAGAGAGTCAAGGACAGCTTGCCCTGCATCTGGAGGGCTGGAACTGGGAGGCATCTCCAGTTGGGACGGTGCTTGGATTGGACCATGTGATGGACACGTGGGTGCTGGGCAGGGACTTGGACTTTCCTTTGGGTGGGGAAAACCTGGAAGCTTTCAGATTCGGGTTTTCTCAGATGTGGGAAATATGACATCTCTAATAAAACATAACTTTGAGGAAACTCAAGCCTCGGAGTTTTCTTTTGTTGGGGGTGTCACTTGGAACCCTGACATTGAAATTTGCCAAAGTTGGAGTCCCCAGCTCTAAAGAATGAATCACAGGAAGATCTAAGGTTATGGAATGACCTAACAGCATGAGCCAATGGCTAGTTTCCGCAGCATCATGAACCACAGATTGTCCAACTGTAGTTTAATATTTTCTGTAATCCCGTCTTTTTAATGTGAAATAGTGCTGTAGAGGTCCAAGATAGTTGCATGAGTAGGGATTTGCTGGTTTGTTTAAATCCAATTTGGATATTCCTTTGTCCCCAACAAGTAGAAGACTTTCCCAGAAAATGGAGTGCGGCCCTTACTTTTTTCTTTTCTCAGCCACAAAATTAGTTTGGATAAAGCCACATGTGAGGAAACCTTCAAGTTACTGTTCTTCTCTCCTCCTCCTCATTTTAAATTTCTTTCCCACATTGATTTGAAGAAAAAAAGAAAGAAAAGAAAAGAAAATTAGCCTGCAGGCAGAATAGACAGTTAGATTTAATGTGGCTCTTTTCTAAAAGGAGTTTGGTCCGTTTTAAAAAAATAAGGTTTGGAAATGTCATATCAGCTGTCGCTGCCAATGGCAAAGCTTTTCCTGAGCCAAAATGTTTCTGAGAAAAATAAAATAAGATTTATATTTCATAGAAATGGGCTGTGTCTAAAAAGGAAAACTATCATGGCTAGATGCCCATCACTGATATCCAGTGATATAACTCAGTCACAGTCTCTTAATCTGAAATTTATTCTTTTAATGAAACGAGGATATTCAGGGTTTTTTTTTAAAGGGAAATAAATTAACATTAATTACCTTCATGATTTGTCTATAAGATTCTCACACCCGTAATAGCATTCTTTGCAAATGCTTTGCTCTCTAAACTAGTTATCCCAAAAATATTGGATGTAAAGTTCTGCCTTCAGAGAATATTTGTGTTTGTCGTAAATGTAGATGTGGAATTCTGGACAATATTTGATGAGATTTTTTTTTTAAAAAGCCACCTAGAAAAAAGGTCCTATAAATTTTTCAGTGATCGTGGAAAAACTGCTGTGGGGACCTAAGGAAATCAAGAAATAAGAAATGTAAAATATGAGGACCCAGGAAAGGAAGAGAGAGAAAAAAGCATAGGGCAAAGAGATGTTCTAGAATCAAATGAGGCCTTTTCACTTTCCAGAGTGGGGTGGGAATGGAGATTTTGCAGTATCTTTCCCCTGCCTTCAACCTTCAAATCTCACACTAAAATAATGCCCACTGCGCCACGCCCACCAAGCTACACCACGCCCACCAAGCCACACCCACAGAACCGGTAGTAAAAAAAATTGGATTTCACCACTGATCTATAGCCATTTGCCATCTAAGTAACATCTATAGAATGAATAGGAGCTTGGGTGGTGGAGATTAGCAGAAGAAGCCCACAGCTGAGACAGCAATTCTCCTTCACTTCCTTGCAAACTGCATCACTCATCATGTACAAATGTATTTATTATTGTCCTAATTGAATATACACCTTGTCTTTCTGTTTATGCCAAGTGGCTTGCAAAAGTAACCAGATGCAGAGTATTAAATGTAATAAATCGGATGCCATCAACATCAATCTTCCAATAAAGGAGAATATTTGCACCTCAGGATTGAAATCAGGGGTCCTTGGTGCTCTCGGAGCTTGGTTGCTTTCTTGCAGATGTTTCATTACCCAACTAGGTAATATCATCAGTGCTAGCCCCACAAATCAACCTTCAAATCCCACACTAAAATAAATAGCCATTAAAAGTTCGGTGAAAGAGATGGTGGTTTTGGTATTTTTGTCATCCTCTTAATTTCTACCCAAGTAGCAGCTAAACACTCTTCCTTAAGAAGCTGGTTTCATAACCTGGGAGTCACAAAGGAGAAGACTTAGCCCCATGTTCATGGATAAGCTTCTGGCAAGCAAAACACGGATGCCCTAATTAAATCATGAGCCTCGAGCCAAGCTTCAAAAGAAATCCAGTTATTTATTAGAAGCTTCATGTTGGCACATTCCAGGTGAAGCCAACTCTAACCCCATGTAATTTATGCCCCACTCATGACCCTGTTTCCCCCACCTCTCCCCAGGGTGCGTCATCAATCACATTCGCCAACGGAGCAATTTCGCGGGTTGTAGAGATCACTCCCCTTCAGCTGCTGTGGGTAACCCTGGGAGACAGCCTTGAGAGAGATATGTCTGGAATGCGCTCCTGTCTTTGGCTGCCATGCTGCTTCATCGGTTTCCCATCCCCCTTGCCTATGGCAACTCGAGAGCAGGAAAGGGATGCTTTGCGAGTTGACATCCAAAGGGTTACAATGATCCAAGTTATCAACCAGGTTCTAAGAAGAGAGAAGAAGGTCCTTTAGATAACACAGGTAGCCCTTGACTTATGCCTGGTCACTTACCCAGATTCCAAGTTCTGATGGTCACCACCCCCAATGATCACGTGATTACATTTCGGGTGCTTGGCAACCGGCCTGCATTGGCAGCCATTTGCAACATCCCCAAGATCACGTGACTGTGATTTCCAATGTGATTTTTTCTGGAAAATGGCATTTACTTGTGATTTCAGCAAGACATACCCACTGCACCAATCGGTTGGCTTTACAACTACTGCATCTTTTTAGCCACTGCTACACAAAAAAAGGTCTAGGGCGCAATCACACCATGACCTAATTAACAACCCAAATGACTTATGACCTTAATTCCAGGCTCAATTACGGTCGTAAATCAAGGACTAGTGTAAGGTCCTAAGACGTCAGCCCCATGAAGTGCACTCAATAATCAAATGATAGCCAAGATCAGAAGAAGAATCCGTGTGCCATGCATTAAGTAGCATCATCTTGAAAACCCTGTGTGTTTTTAGTACAAGTGTTTACTCTCTTTAGCTGTTTGCAGAAGAAGACAAAAGTGGTTTGTGGCTGTCTTATTTTAGATATACAGTATATATATTTAAAAAATCTTAACTGCCCTTTAGATTTTCCTCTCCTTTCCTCCTCACTCCGCTCCCTCTTGTAACTGCAGCGTGTTTTTTTTTTTATTGGATTAATGATTTGTAATGCACAATAATATGCAGTCCTCTTTGCAGTATTATCTTGAGAGCAAGGCACGGCCTTAATTATGTTTACGCTTGTAAAATAAAGCAACATAAAATTGCTAGCAAATGCAATAGCACAGGGTGATATCTCCTTCCTTGCAAATCATTTTGCTATGAAAACCATTCCTTTCCTGGAGAGAATGGTATAATCATTTTTTTAAAAAAAACAAAAAAACAGCCCACCCAGAATAAAAAGCTGTTATGGAAGTTGTTGTCCCAAAGTGGGATTACAGCCACTGTTTTAGATAGCTTTAGAACATTATTAAGCCAAGTGAGACTCTAAAAAGAGTGCAGAGAAGAGCAACAAAGATGATTAGAGGACTGGAGGCTAAAACATATGAAGAACGGTTGCTGGAATTGGGTATGTCTAATTCAGGGGTCAGCAACCTGCAGCTCTGGAGCCGCATGTGGCTCTTTCGCCCCTCTGCTGTGGCTCCCTGTCACTCAAAATATGCGTCACAACCGCCAATGTGCGATACCCTCCGGCACACGATATATTGAGCTTTTCAACCCCCGGTAGGCCAACCATGGATAAATCCAAGAAAAGTTTCAGAAGAAAACCGAACGTTTAATTCAACTACATATGTTAGTTTTGTGGCTGCTCAAGAAATAGTCAGGCACGGGAAGGGCTTTGTGGCTCCCGGTGTTTTCTTTTCTGTGGAAAATGGGTCCAAATGGTTCTTTGAATGTTTAAGGTTGCAGACCCCTGGTCTAGTTTAATGAGAAGAAGGACTAGGGCAGTAGTGGGTTCCACTTACTTTCGTTATCAGTTCAGAACTGTGAGCGCGTACACGGGCTTGCTTTGCTTGTGCGCGGAACCTTCTGCACATGCACAGATAGTCCGTGATGAAATCCGGTTGGGTGGGCGGAGCCTCCTGCCGCCACCATTACCGGTTCGCCCGAACCAGGGCGAACCAGTAGAAACTCACCACTGGACTACGGGTGACATGACAGCAGTCTTCCAATATCTGAGGGGCTGCCGCAAAGAAGAAGAAGTCAAGCTATTCTGCAAAGCAGCTGAAGGCAGGATAAGAAGCAATGGATGGAAACTAATTAAGGAGAGACGCAACCTAGAACTAAGGAGAAATATCCTTAGTTAATCTGTGGAACAACTTGCCTCCAGAAGTTGTGGACGCTCCAACACTGGAAATTTTTAAGAAGAGATTGGTCAGTAATTTGTCTGAAATGGTATAGGGTTTCCTGCCTGAGCAGTGGGTTGGACTAGAAGACCTCTAAGGTCCCTTCCAACTCTGTTTTTCTGTTAAGCACATAAAGGCTACTTGCATGATGAAATTCTGGTCTGCATCAACAGAGAGATAACATCAAGATCATTGTAAGCACGGGTGAAATCCAGCAGGTTCTGACAGGTTCTGGAGAACCGGTAGCAGAAATTTTGAGTAGTTGGGAGAACCGGCGAATGCCACCTCTGGCTGGCCCCAGAGTGGGGTGGGAATGGAGATTTTGCAATATCCTTCCCCCAGGAGTGGGGTTGGAGATTTTGCAGTATCCTTCATCTGCCATGCCCACCAAACTACACCACGCCCACCAAGCCATGCCCACAGAACCGGTAGTAAAAAAAAAATGGATTTCACCACTGATTATAAGTACAGTAATAGTACCACTCTATACTTCACTAATGAGGCCACATTCACATACAGGCAGTCCTCGACTTATGACCACAATTAAGCCATTCTATTGCTAAGTGAATTTTGCCCCATTTTATAATCTTTCTTGCCACAATTGCTAAGTGAATTACTGCAGTTGTTACGTTAGTA
The DNA here is from genome assembly GCA_022577455.1 of Arizona elegans. Taxonomy (NCBI): domain Eukaryota; kingdom Metazoa; phylum Chordata; class Lepidosauria; order Squamata; family Colubridae; genus Arizona; species Arizona elegans. The sequence continues at coordinate 1,416,233 of JAKOOJ010000002.1, read as the reverse complement.
ACACAGTTGCTCAGGGAATCTGGCTTCCTCCGTTGACTTTGCTTATCAGAAGGTCGCAAAAGGTGATCATGTGAAACACACCCCACACACACCCCAGGACACTGCAGCCGTCATCAATATAAGTCAGGTGCCAAGCTTATGAATTCTGACCACATGACTTTGGGGATGCTGCCACAATCATGAGTCTGAAAAATGGTCATAAGTCACTTTTTCTCAGTGCCGCTGTAAATTTGAATATGTCACTAAACAACTGTTGTAAATTGAGTAGTACATCCAGTTCTGGTCACCACGATACAACAGAGATACTGAGACTGTAAGAACAAGATCAAGACTGTAAGCCTTGGTAGTACAGTGGTCTAAAGCACCCTGTTATTAAGACCAGCTGCCTGCAATTACTGCAGGTTCGAATCGCGCCAGGCTCAAGGTTGACTCAGCTTTCCATCCTTTCTAAGGTAGGTAAATTGAGGACCCAGTTTGTGGGGGCAATAAGCTGACTTTGTATAAATATACAAAAAGGATGAAGGCTATTGCTTAACGCATTGTAAGCCGCCCTGAGTCTCCGGAGAAGGGCGGCATATAAATCAAATTTAAAAAAAAAACAAACCACGGGTATCAAACTCAATTTCATTGAGGGTCACATGAGGGCTGTGTTTGACTTCAGGAGGCCGGGGTAGGCATAACCAGGATGGGCGTGGCCAGATCAATGTCACTTGTGTTGGGGACCCCGGCCTGAGTGCCCTGACAGCAAAAATGGGCTCCCAAACTCCGTTTTCAGTTGCGACAGCCTCCTGCAACCCTCGGCCAATGAAAACGGAGCCTGCGGGGGCCAAACGCTGCCCTTGCAAACTCTGTTTCTGCTAGCAGAAGCCCCATAGGCCAGTCCTTCGCTGTTTCCAGGGCGGCCCTGCGGACCAGATCTAAGTACCCTGTGGGCCAAATCCGGCCCACGGATCTTGAGTTTTGACACCCCTGTTCTAGAAACTGTGCAGAGAAGAGCAACAAAAGGGTCTGGAGGCTAATTAAACCTCACACATCTTTTCCTTCATACTTTGCCATTTACAGTAAATCTGGTACTTCTGTCCCTTTAACTCCCACAGACCGTAAGGATCAGTGCTGTGTTTCACATTTTTTTTACTACTGGCTCTGTGGGCATGGCTTGGTGGGCATTGTGTGGTGTGGCTTGGTGGGCGTCGTGTGGCTTGGTGAGCGTGGCAGGGGAAGGATACTATAAAATCTCCATTCCCACCCCACTCCAAGGGAAGGATACTGTAAAATCTCCATTCCCTCCCCAATCCAGGGAAAGGTTACTGCAAAATCTCCATTTCTTCCACTTGGGAGGTAGAAAATAGATGGGGGCAAGGGCCAGTCAGAATTGTTACTACCGGTTCTCGAAACTACTCAAAATTTCCACTACCGGTTCTCCAGAACTGGTCAGAACCTGCTGAAACCCACCTCTAGTAAGGATACCAAGAAGATCCTTTGGATTGGTGAACAAGGAAAAGCTAGTTAGGCACAATCTTGTCAAAAAACATAGTCACTTTCATATTTCGGAGGTCAATTTAGGAGAACCACTTACCAAAGCTTCAGATCTTTCAGTTATCTGGGGAGGAACCATCCAATCAGTTCATCCTCCCTATGGAGTTGTTGACACCAGATACTCCATGAACATCTGATGTTTGTGCCTCCCCCAACTCAGATCAGCGTTGCTCCTACTCCAAGACAAAAACCAGATCTACTATGCATCCTCCTACATGTCTTGGATAACCCACATGGTTGTCAGGATGCCATGAATTCTTGAACCATCTCTGACACACTTCCCACAAGCAAAACAGTTTGAAATCCTCTAGCACCATATGCCTGCCATCAAGCTCTAGTGAAGCCGGGCTGAAAATTGAGCCTGTGTTTTCCTGCTGGTTTTAGGTAATAGAACTCAATGCTAAAATTAACTTGAACAAAATCCATTCATTTCACAATTTGTCTCGGTATCATGTGAAACCAGTCTAAACAAAGAAGACCTTAAAGTCACACTCCTAAATTGGAAGTAGAAAAGATGCAGGGGGAAAAAAAATGCTTAGTTGAATTTGTTATCCTACCAAGAAAAAAAAAATGTAGCTACGTCTCCTTAATTTAGGAAGATTTCAGATATCGGAATTACGGGTTATAAAATCCTGTTTGTGTAGAGTAGAGATGGTGGAGGAATAAGTTTAATTTAAATGTGAATATATTAGATTTACATTTTTCAAACTAAGGCATATGTAAAACTTAACTGTCCTTTGAAATTCACATTTCTGCCAATCTTTTTTATTCATAAACATTTTGAATACAGTGCATTGTCAGGGTATTATACTATTTACAAAAGAAAAATAAAGAAAAGACAAAAAGAAATATTAACACATATACTGTTAACAATAGTAATAATGTAACAGAATAGTTTTGGCTAAATTTCTCTTTATATTGGCTTATTTATAATTCTGTTAATTATATTGGCATATTTATAATTATAAACCATCTTTATACTTAATTCATACATAGCCAGGGGTGAAATCCAACAGGTTCTGACAGGTACTGGAGAACCAGTAGTGGAAATTTTGAGCAGTTCGGAGAACCGGCAAATACCACCTCTGGCTGCCCCCAGAGTGGGGTGGGAATGGAGATTTTGCAGGATCCTTCCCCTGCCACACCCACCAAGTCACGCCCACAGAACTGGTCTGAACTAGCTGAATACCACCTCTGCCGTGAAGCCTGAGAGAGGGAAGGGAGGCGGGGAAGTAGATAGTCCAGCTAACAGTCAAAACAAAATCTTTTTCTGTGGGAACCAAGGTCATTCTAATGGCTGGCTGGTAAAAGAAGGAGGAGCCTGCCAGCTATACTCATTGGACAATGTGACACCTGGGAGGGGGGGATTTTTACTCTTCTAATCAAGGAGCCTTGATAGTACAGTGGTTTAGTGCACCCTGTTATTAACACAGCTGCCTGCAATTTCTGCTGGTTCGAATCTCTCCAAGGCTCAAGGTTGACTCAGCCTTCCATCCTTTCTAAGGTAGGTGAAATGAGGACCCAGTTTGTGGGGGCAATAAGCTGACTTTGTATAAATATACAAAAGAATGAAGGCTATTGCTTAACACATTGTAAGCTGCCCTGAGTCTCCGGAGAAGGGCGGCATATAAATCAAATTTTTTAAAAAAAAATGTGTGAAAACTGTGGGAACTTTTAGAGTTGGTTTCCACCGGCTGTGCCAATATGATGTATCCAAACATGTTCTTTGAGGAATCTACCTGCCTCGGAGTTCTGCTTTCAATGGGTGTGTTACTCAGAACGCTGACACTGAGCATGAATTCACTAATCAAGGCAATAGTAACAGAGTTGGAAGGGATCTTGGAGGTAATTAGTCCAACCCTCTGCTCATGCAGGAGACCTTTACTAGGGACTTGAACCGCCGAACTGCTGACCTTTCTAATCAACAAGCTCAGTGTCTTAGCCACTGAGCCACCTAGTCAGGCTTGACTAGGTGCAAGTCCAAAACAGTTTTCAGCTCCTGTTTGTAGCCCTGTGATATTTTGATGCATTGAACCAACTGAAAAAAATAATAATAATAAAGATGCCTTCATGCGCTCTCCTTCCCTCTTTAGATTTATATCTTCAGCTATCTATTGTTGCACATTCTGAACTATTCGAAATTAACTGCGATAAGATCCTTTATTGGAACTTACTAACTATGGGGCATGAGAGATAAATCTAAGTGTCCTGCCCTGTTAATTAAACCAAGATTTATTAATTTATCAAGACTCTCGAAACAGACATGTTTAATTGCCCTCTTTATTAATGTGTCTAAGAAAGCTTTAGCATTTAACTGGCATTTAAATGAGAGTTCCAGCAAGATGTGGTATCAATTAATGGTCTTCTTAAAAGTCAGACAGTATTTTCACAATGCCAACCCAATTCCTCTTTTTTCCCCTCCCCACCTACACACCTCAAAGAATACTGGAAATGCATTTTGTGTACCAGGAAGGAACAAAAGGCTTCTATCTGGAAAATAAGTCTTGCCTGCGATATCTTGCCAACATTTTTGAGAACAAAATCCCTCCCCAAACTATCTTTCCAAGAGGCATGCATGAAATTCGGGCAAATGGAATTTTCCTTTCCTGCAAAACGCAGTCTCAAGGGGCAAATAGAGGAAATCAAGAATGGGATACTGTGGTGCTTAATGACGTGGGAATTGCTAGCCAGAAATGTTTGCGCTCCAGCAGTTCGAGCCCAGCTCCATCAGATGGAGTGAGTTCCCGCCGCTCGATCCCTAGCTCCCGCCTACCCAGCAGTTCAAAAGCAGGCAATATTGCGAGTAGGTCAATGAGTACCACTTTGGTGGGGAAAACTTAGCTGTGTTTGTGTGTGCAGAGAGCAGAAGCCAGCCAAGCCAAGGCATCATGACACAAGAGGAGGCAAGGTGAAGTGAGACTGATGGAGGCAGCCCAGAAAAGCCAACAACCCAAGTGCTGCTGGTTAATTAGTGTATTGCTACCGTGTTTCCCCGAAAATAAGACCCTGTCTTATTTTTTTTTTTTGAACCCTGAAATAAGTGCTTGGCCTTATTTTGGGGGAGGTCTTATTATTTGGAGCATATGGAGCAAGACGGGGCTCGTCTTGCCATCTTACCTAATTTCCAGATCTGTCTCCCTAACCCTAACCAGAGGAAATAGCGGGGACCAGCTGCGCATGTGGCTAAATATTTTTGGGGAGGGCTTATTTTTGGGGAAACACAGTAGTTCACACCCCAAGGTGGACCAAAGATAGGCATGCAAGTGCTGAACAGAATGAACTAACAATCTAAGCCACGGGTGTCAAACTCGCGACATCATGTTGCGATCATGTGATGCTTTGCGACATTTTTTTCCCTTTGCAGAGCTGGGGTGGCGTGGGCTACACGTGACACATCCAGCCCACGGGCCCCCAGTTTGAGACCCCTGGTTTAAGCTGTCAGGACTGCCTTTGTGTCTAGCATGTGTAGATTTCCCTGACACATGTCATACACTAAATACTATCTGTTTGTCTGTCTGTCTGTCTATGTATCATCCATTTATCCGTCCATCCAGGGGTGAAATGCTCCTGGTTCGAACCGGATCGCCTGATCCAGTAGTGATGGAGGTGGGTGGTTCGGAGAACCGGTAGCAAAAATCCCTGCCCCCCCTCCCATGTCCAGCTGAGCTGCGTGATCATCAGAGGCTTTTTTTCTTTTAAAAGCCTCTGACGATCCAAGCTGAGTTGCTTGATCGTCAGAGGCATTTAAAAGAAAAAAAACCTCTGACGATCAGACAAATCAGCTGGGATCGTCAGAGCCTTTTGAAAGCATTTTTTTACAACCTCTGAGGTTGTAGAAGAAATGGTTTTAAAAGTAAAAAAAAAAATTTAGCCACACCCACCCAGTCACATTATCCCTCCCACTAAGCCACGCCCACAGAACCGGTAGTAACAAATGTAAGATTTCCCCAATGCATCCATCCCACTATACCTGTTGCTTTTCACCCCAATGGGTGGGTTAGTGTTACTCATATTTATTACTATTGCCTTGTCCTGGGGTCATGTGATCACCTTTTGCAAACTTCTGATAAGCAAAGTCAATCGGGACGCCCGATTCACTTAACAAACGCGTTGCTAATTTAACAACCGCAGTGGTACATTTAACAACTGTGGCAAGAAAGATAGTAAAACAGGGCAAAATTCACTTAACAAATGTCTCATTTAGCAACAGAAATTAGGGGCTCCGTTGTAAATCAAGGACGACCTGTATAACACCCAGGTGATCAATGTTGCTCAAACTATCAGAGAAAGTACATTTTCCTATTTTCCTGCCTCTTCAGCTTTTCCTTCCAGAGAAAGATTTTTTTTTTCTTTCTCCTGCTTTTATGGCTCCCGCTTCTAGCCCAACCTTTTTCTGAAGTCAGGCTGCCCTGACTTGAAGCTGAGAATTCAGACTTTCCCCAAACAACCTCTATTTCATGAGCCACATGGTCAGCTTGATCTAAGCACACATCCTTCTCAGAGCCATTGTAGCAAATGGGGACCGCACGAGCAATGATTAGTTGCGTTCCCTAAGAAACCACCGTGTAGTTTAAAAAGAAGAGTGGAAAAGCTCAAGGCAGCACTTGTGGATGTTTACCAGGGGAAACAAGGCAGAGGTGGGTTTCAGCAGGTTCTGACCAGTTCTGGAGAACCGGTAGCGGAAATTTTGAGTAGTTCGGAGAACCGGTAGTAAAAATTCTGACTGGCCCCACCCCCATCTATTCTCTGCCTCCCAAATCCCAGCTGATCGGGAGGAAATGGGGATTTTGCAGTAAACTTCCCCTGCCATGCTCACCAAGCCACACCCACCAAGCCATGCCACGCCCACTAAGCCATGCCCACAGAACCAGTAGTAAAAAAAATTGAAACCCACCACTGAAACACGGGCTGAGGGGCACTCAGCCTGGAAATAAATGCACCCAGGACACCGGAAGCCTGTTTTCCTTCATCGTATTTGTATTTTGGTCCAATTTCAAGGAGGCAATATTTCAAAGAATGCATTTTGGAAACACCCATTTCCTAAGGACAGGTTTAAAGTGCAAAACGTTCCTTGAGATGGGCTGAATTTCGATGGACATTGTATGCATGTTCTAGTGGTATAGGCATCTCCTCGGTTAGCCCAGTTCCATGCCCAGGAGTGGGATTCTACCAGTTATGAACAGTTTGGGCAAACCGGTAGCTCCAACAATCAGCTGTGAATGAACCGGTTCACCTCGACGATCAAATGGGCTAACCCTAACCCTAACCCTCACCCGCCCACACTATTTTCCTACCTTTATCGTCTCAGCTGATTCACACGGCAGAGTAGATTGCTGCGTGAATCAGCTGTGTTACTCCTCCAAAGAAACACAGAAGTGAAGATTTCTTTGAACTGCACACGCAAATTGCGCAATCACCTAACCAGTTGTTAAACCGGGAGGATCCCACCACTGTCCATGCCCTAACGTGCTTTAAAGGTTAAAACTGGCATCTTGGACTAGACGTGGAAGCAATTCAGGTTGTAGAACAGACATATAACATGCCCTGTTCTAGAAGCGCAGCTTTCTGTACCAGCTGAATCTTTTGGATAGTCTTCAAGATCAGTCTCATGTACAGAACATTACAGTAGTGAAATCTGGAGATGACTAGAACATGTGTGGCTGCAAATAGGGCCTGCTGATAGCAATAGCAACAGCACTTAAACTTATATACTACTTCACAGTTCTTTACAGCCCTCTCTAAGCAGTTTACAGAGTTAGCATATTGACCCTAACAATCTGGGTCCTCATTTTACTGACCTTAGAAAGATAAAAGTCTGAGTCAACCTTGAGCCGGTCAGGATCGAACTGCTGGCAAGTCAGCAGAATTGGCCTACGATACTGCATTGTAACCACTTGCACCATTACAGCTCTGATCCAGGAATTGTGCAACTGATATACTAGACAAACTTATGCAAAGGGCATGTCAGCATTCCAGAAAAAAACCACAACTCCAAGTAAAAACTCTGAAGCAAGCATCTTTCAAAGTTCTATTTACTAGAATAGGTAAACTGGCACATCTGGGAAAACCCGAATCTGAGAGGTCTGGATTTTCCCTCAGTAAATCAAAACCCCCAAAACCATCCCCTCACTCCTCAGTCGATCACATGCTCCAATCACCATCCGTCCCAACTTGAGACAGCACTCCGACCACTCCTTCTCCAGATGTAGGATCAGCCTGACCTTGCCCAACAGGAAGAACGTTACTATGTCTAAAGACAACCTCTCTACTAAATCCCCCCTCCTACTTTCCCACACAGGAAAAGATGGCAGCATGGAAGCTTCCGGCCTAATATGGCTTCCAAAGTTGACAGGGCATCCTAGCTATGATTGCCACCCATTCATTGAAGGATCCCCAGATTGCATTTAGGATCTGTCTGGGGCAGTACTACCCAGTGGTGGGATTCAAATAATTTAACAACCGGTTCTCTGCCCTAATGATTTCTTCCAACAACCAGTTCACCAAACTGCTCAGAAAGTTAACAACCGGTTCTCCCGAAGTGGTGTGAACTGGCTGAATCCCACCACTGATATTACCCCATCCAGCCCCCAAAATGGCATAATCCTAGGAACATAATCCTAGTAAATCTAAAGTCTTGCCAGGATTCAGCTGGAGCCTATTGTTCCCCATCCAGATCTTCACAACCTCCAGGAACCAGAATAAACCATTCAGAGCATCATTTATTTATTTATTTTTATTTATTTATTGTGATTTATATGCCGCCTTTCTCCCTAGGGACTCAAGGCGGCTTACAAAATGACAACTTCAATACAAATCACAATACAATACCAAATTAAAATCAGTAACCCAATTAAAAAACAATTTAAAATTATCCCAGTGTACCCCAAACGGATCAGTTTAATTGTTGGAAGAGCCACGTCTTCAGCTCGCGACGGAAGGAAAGAAGGTCGGGGGCTGTCCTGAGCTCAGTGGGCAATCCATTCCAGAGGGTCGGGGCTCCCACAGAGAACGCCCTCCCCCTGGGGGTCGTCAGCCGACATTGTTTGGCCGACGGCACCCTGAGGAGGCCGACTCTGTGAGAGCGCACAGGACAATGGGAGAACGGCTGGAGATGGTCCTGCAAGTACCCTGGGCCTAAGCCATGAAGGGCTTTATAGGTGAGCACCAGCACCTTGAAACATATCCGCAGTGCCACCGGTAGCCAATGCAGCTCACGCAGGAGAGGTGTTACACAGGAGTATCTAGACGCCCCCGTAACTACCCGCGCGGCTGCGTTTTGGACTAGCTGAAGCCTCCGGACACATCCCAAGGGCAGCCCCATGTAGAGGGTGTTACAGTAGTCCAATCTAGAGGTAACAAGGGTGTGAGTGACCGTGGCGAGGGCATCCCGGTCTAGGAACGGGCACAACTGGCGCACAAGACGGACCTGTGCGAAGGCCCCCCTGGTTACGGCTGTCAGATGGTCATCTAAAGACAGCCGAGAATCCAGGAGGACACCCAAGTTGCGGACCCTATCGGAGGGAGCAAGGGTTTCACCTCCGATCATTAAGGATGGAACCTCCAGATCCCGGGATGCCGGCATCCACAGCCACTCAGTCTTGGAAGGGTTGAGTCTAAGCCTGTTCCTCTCCATCCAAACCCGCACCGCTTCCAGGCAGTGGGACATCACGGAAAGGGCATCCCTAGGGTGGTCAGGGGTGGAGATGTAGAGCTGGGTATCATCAGCATATTGATGATACCTCACCCCAAAACCACGGATGATCTCACCCAGCGGTTTCATATAGATGTTAAAGAGCAGAGGAGAGAGAACCGAGCCCTGAGGCACCCCACAAGTGAGAGGCCTCCGGGAGGATCCCTGACCCCCTGCCCAAACAGACTGCAGACGGCCCGAGAGATAGGAGGAGAACCACTGTAAAACGGTGCCTCCTAACCCCATCCCCCTGAGCTGCTGCAGCAGGATACCATGGTCGATGGTATCGAACGCCGTTGAGAGGTCAAGAAGGACCAGGATGGAGGAGCAACCCCCATCCCTGGCCCGCCAGAGATCATTTACTAGGGCGACCAATGCCGTTTCCGTGCTGTGGCCACGCCTGAAACCAGATTGGTAAGGATCCAGGTAGTCAGTTTCCTCCAGGAATTGAGGGAATTGCTGTGCCACCACGGACTCAACAACCTTCGCTAAAAAGCGAAGGTTGGAGACTGGACGGTAGTTGTTAAGTACGTCAGGATCCAGGTTAGGCTTCTTAAGGAGGGGTCGAACCACCGCCTCTTTAAGCGCAGCGGGAAAGACCCCTTCCTTTAATGAAGCATTGACAATAGCCTGGATCCAGTCTCCAGTCACCTCCCTGGCTGCCGAAACAAGCCAGGAGGGACAAGGGTCCAGTAAACATGTGGAAGACCCCAGCCTACCCATAATCCTGTCCACGTCATCCAATGAAACAGGCTCAAACTCAACCCAGATGTCTCCACTGAGACTAGGCCCTGTCACCTCAACGGACTCTGTCCAGTCGGAGTCCAACCCGGTCCGAATCTGAGTGATTTTATCTTGCAGAAACTGTGCAAAGTCCTCAGCATGGCCCTGTAAGGGGTCCTCCCTCGCTCCCTGATTAAGGAGGGAGCGGGTCACTCTAAACAGGGCTGCTGGGTGATTTTCTGCAGATGCAATGAGAGTGGCGAAATAGTTACGTTTCACCACTTCCATCGCCACAAGATAAGACCTAATATGGGTTCTTAGTTGTGTTCGGTCGGACTCGGATCGGGAGGATCTCCAACCAACCTCCAGGCGTCTTTTCCGATGCTTCATTTCCCTGAGCTCCGCGGTAAACCAAGGAGCCGCCCGAGATCTGCATCGGATCAGAGGCCGCAAAGGCGCGATTAGATCCAAGGCCCCCACCGCAGCCTGTTCCCAGGCCGTGACAAGGGTCTCAGATGAATCGTGGGCTAAGGAGGCGGGAAATGACCCAAGCTCCATCAGGAAACTTTCGGGTTCCATCAGGTGCCTGGGGCGGAACCATTTTACTGGTTCCGCACCCCTGCGACAGGGGATGGTGGAGGAAAAGTCGAGTCTAAGGAGGGAATGATCAGTCCATGACAGAGGGTCAATAGATAGAGTCCCCTCCCCACGATCATTTATCCACTGTCCAGAGAGAAAAATAAGGTCGAGTGTGTGTCCTCCAATATGAGTTGGGCCCTGTACAATCTGAGTCAGGTCCATGGCCGTCATGGAGGTCATGAACTCCCGCACCAACTCAGATGACTCACCGGCCGATGGCAAATTGAAATCTCCCACCACCAAAAGGTTGGGGAGTTCCACCGTCAATTCGGCTAAGACATCTAGTAGTGCGGGCAGGGCTGAGGCCACGCAGCTGGGGGAGAGGTACGTGATCAACAGCCCAGACTGAACTCCAGGGTCCCATTTCAAAAGGAGGGATTCACACCCGCCAACCTGAGGAACAGTGACCTCCCTAGGCCTAAGACTTTCCTTAATAACTACCGCCACTCCTCCACCCCTCCCCTGGAGTCGTGGCTGGTGTAGTATCCGGAAACCTGGGGGACACAAATCCACAAGAGGGACACCGCCCTCCGGCCCCAGCCAAACAAATCAAACAAATTTGATTTGTTGGGTGGAGATACATCATTGGGTACCACCCACATATTGATGATACCTCATCCCATGGTGATGGATGAGCTCATCAGCAGTGTCAAGTAGGTATTAAAAAGAAAACACTGAACCATGCAGCATCCAACATAGTAGGGACCAAGGACCTCTCTTCCCCAATCATCACTGACTGGAATCAACCTTGAAGGATGCAGGCAGACGAGCATAACATCATACCACCCATGACTGTCAATCCTCTGAGCCCATGGTTGATGGCATTGGAAGCCATTGAAAAGTATGGGTGCACCATCCCAGTTCTGTTCCTGTGAGAGGTCATCTAAAAGCATAAAAAATACTCATTTCCATCTAGGTCTAGATGTGAAGTCCAGCTGAAAATGAAAAGAAGGACTTCAGGAAACAATATACGTAGCAGTGTTCCAATATTTGAGGGGCTCCTAGAAAGATGAGGAGGTGAAATTATTTTCCAAAGCACCTGAAGGCAAGACAAAAAGCAATGGATGGAAACTAATCAATACTTGGTTAGAATAGAATAACAGAGGTGGAAGGGACCTTGGAGATCTTCTAGTCCAACCCCCTGCTTAGGCAGAAAACCCTATACCACTTCAGGCAAATGGTTATCCAACATCTTCTTAAAAACTTCCAGTGTTGGAGCATTTACAACTTCTGAAGGCAAGTTTTTCCACTGATTAATTGTTCTGTCCAGTGGTGGGTTCCAACCGGCGTTACCACCAGTTCTCTTCATGCACACGCTTTGCGTGTGATTGCTGCTCGCATGCGAGCCGAACTTGCGCTCTGCGCAAGCGTGTTAGGTTTCTGCCCAGCTGAGGTGTGGCAATCCACTCTGCCGCGCCTATCAGCTGGGCTAGAAAAAGAAGAAATAAAGGTAGGAATAACGCGGGGGCGGGCGGGAAGGCCCAGCTCCCAAACAAAGAAAACCAGTTCAGTGACATCACATTGTCACTGCTACCGGCTCGGCCAAAACGGGCTGAAACAGGAGCAATCCACCACTGGTTCTTTCAGGAAATTTCTTCTTAGTTCTAAGTTGCTTCTCTCCTTGATTAGTTTCCACCCATTGCTTCTTCTCCTGCCCTCAATAGCTTGACTCCCCCTTCTTTGTGATAGCCCCTGAGATATTGGAAGACTGCTATCATGTCACCCCTAGTCCTTCTTTTAATCAGGCTAGACATATCCAGTTCCTGCAACTGTTCTTCATATGTTTTAGCCTCCAGTCCCCTAATCATCTTTGTTGCTCTTCTCTGCACTCTTTCTAGAGTCTCAACATCTTTTTTACATCATGGTGACCAAAACTGGATTCAGTATTCCAAGTGTGGCCTTACCAAGGCATTATAAAGTGGTATTAACCCTTCACGTGAACTTGATTCTATCCTCTGTTTATGCAGCCAAGAACTGTGTTGGCTTTTTTGGCAGCTGCTGCACACTGTTGGCTCATATTTAAATGATTGTCCACTAGGACTCCAAGATCCCTCTCACAGTTACTACTATTGAGCGAGGTACCAAGGAGTGAGGTATCACAAAGAGAAGCAATCTAGAACTAAGGCAAAATTTCCTAATGGTTAGAGCAGGGATGTCAAACTTGCAGCGTCACATTGTCGTCACTTGATGCTGCATTACTTTTTTCCCTTTGCTAAAATGGGGGTAGGCATGTTTAGCACATGATGCATCAGGCCCGCGGGCTGCGAGTTTGTCACCCCTGGATTAGAGCAATCAATCAATAGAGTAGCTTGCCTTCAGAAGATGTGGGTGCTCCATCATTGGAGGTTTCTAAGAAGAGATTGGATAATAATTTGTCTGAAATGGATAGAGTCTCCTCCTTGAGCACGAGTTTGGATCAAGGTCCCTTCCAAGTCTGTTATTCCAGGTTCTGTGAACCAGATAATCCTTTCATTGTGTCTGTGTCTGTATCTGTGAGAGAGACAGAGACAGAGAGACACAGAGAGAGAGAGAGACAGAGAGACAGAGACAGAGAGAGAGAGTTGAGAGAGAGAGACAGACAGACAGAGACAGAGACAAAGACAGACAGAGAGAGAGAGAGAGAGAGAGACAGAGAGACAGAGACAGAGAGAGAGACAGAGAGAGACAGAGAGAGAAAGCTATTCTTGTCGTTTGTGAGAATTTTTCTGTAGTTTTAGGAAGTAATTATCAGGAAGATAAGTAAAAGGGGATGAAAGATGGCCCTTCCTTCCTTCCTTCCTTCCTTCCTTCCTTCCTTCCTTCCTTCCTTCCTTCTTATTTCTATTTATTATTATTTTATTAAATTTATATGCTCATCTTGCAGTTTGAGACGACTGGACTGATTAAACCTGGCTTAACCAAATTTGGCTAAACCAGGATTTCTCAACTTGCCGTGTATGTGTGAGAGAGAGAAAGAAAGAAAGAGAGAGAGAAGAGAGAGAAAGAGAAAGAGAAGAGAAAGAGAAAGAGAAAGAAAGAGAAAGAGAAAGAGAGAGAGAAAGAGAAAGAGAGAGAGAGAAAGAAAAGGAGAAGGAGAGAGAGAGAGAAGGAGAAAGAGAGAGAGAGAGAGAGAGAGAGAGAAAGAGAAAGAGAAAGTTCAGTAGGGCACAGAAATAGTCTGGGCAAGAAGGAGCCCCCTTCCCTTAATTATGAGCAGTCATGGGGATGGGGCTGAAGAGCCAAAATAAAGCTACATTTTGCACTAATTGACTTTCAGTATTTGGATGCAGTTTGAAAAGGGTTGGGGAAAGACCGTTCCCATAGTGACAAAGACTATTCTGCCCAATTAGCCAATCACTCATTATTTGGCAATTACATCAACAGGAGGATTGCAATTTCAGATGTCCTTAAAACTTACCAAAACCGATAAATGTTAACAAGATTGTGATTGTGTGTGTGTGTGTGTGCGCGCATGTATGAAAACACGCCTTTGGGTTAATCTTACCTCCTGACAATTGCCTGGAACACGTCCTCGCCGTTTTTTGGCAAAGTTTCAGAAGTGGTTTGCCATTTCTTCTTTCCTAGGGCAGAGAGAGAGGGGGGGAGTGTTATGTCCTTATAAGGACATCCGCCCGGATTGGCTGCCAGCCACCGGGCGGGAAGATTTGAATCCCTGTCAGGGGGCGGTGCGTCTGCCGGAGCGAATATAAGGAGAGCTCCGGCAGCGCACAGCCAGTCTTGCTACTGTTTCTTGTACTCAATAAAGGTTACTAATGTAACGAGCTGGTCACGTCTTCCTTTCCTGCGCCGATCTAACACTGGCGACGAAGGACTAGAGAGAAGAACGAACCTCGCGGCACCAAGCCAACAGACAAGACTCCGGCACCGGGAACTACAGTAGGCATTTCCAAAGGCATGGCATCCGCTGAAGTCACTTTGCCAGCCCTTGCTCCTTTCCGCCCAGGGAAGGACAAGTGGAAATCCTACGTAGTGAAATTCCGGCAATACCTGAGAGGCAACAACATCAGGGATGCCGATGATGACCGGAAGAAGGGCATCTTCCTGGCCAACTGCGGCTCCGAGGTCCTCGACATGGCAATCGATCTCGTAGCACCACGAGACATCGAAGAAGTGCCATGGACAGACCTGCTGCAGATCCTGGAGGACCACTATGCCCCAACAGGAACACCGGTGGCGAACCGTTTCACCTTCCATCAACGGGACCAGAAGGAAGGTGAGACGATCAAGGAATTCGTGGCCGCCCTACGCCAGATCGCAGCCAGCTGTGAGTTCGACCACGTGGACAATGCCATCGCTGACCGCGTGGTTTTCGGCATGAGGGACAGGGGCCTGCAAAAGAAATTCCTGAGCAGGAAGAAGCTCGTGCTCAAGGATGTGGTGGAGGAAGCCACCGCATCCGAAATCTCGGAGAAAGCAGCTGCCGCAGTAAGCAGAGCTAAGGGAATCCACAAGATTCGCTCCACAGAGCAATCATCAACGGAGGATTCCACGGCTGGATCCGAGTCGGAGGGAGAGTCCACCGTCCACAAGGTATCCAGACCCCCAAGGCGGAAAACTGCCCAACGGAACTACAAAGGGGAGCGCTGCGCCAGCTGCAGAGGGGACCATGCCAGAGCAACCTGCAAGTGGAGAGATGCGACCTGCCGACGCTGCAACAGAAGGGGTCACATCGCCGAAGCATGCAGAGCTGAGGAACCAGCCCCAGAGCCCTCCAGCCACCGTCCCCGCGAGAATCGGAAGGAGTACCAGAGATCATCCAAACGGTCCTCTGGCCCTTCCAGACGCAGAGACGACGAATTCCCCCGGAGCGGAGCGGTCCACCAGACGACCATCGCACACACGACCTCAGACAAAGCCACCAAGTTCCACGTGACCATCCACGTGGAGGGAGCACCCTGCAAAATGGAGGTAGACTCGGGCTCGGTCTACTCCATCATGGACTGGCAGCAGTTGAAGCGCCTGCAACCCAGCATCACCAAGCGAGAGCTGAAGCCACTACACTCCAAGCTCGTCGACTTCGGGGGAAACCCCATCGGAGTGCTAGGAAGAGCCAACATCCGAGTCACCTACAAGCAGTTCGAAGGCAAGCTCCCCATCACCGTCATAAAGGACAGCCGACCGAACCTGCTAGGAGTGGAGTGGTTCAAGCCGCTGGGGCTTTCAATCGAAGGCATCAACCAAATTTGCAGGGACGAACTCGACTACCTCATCGAAGAGTTCAAGGAAGTCTTCGATGGTAAGCTGGGGAAATTTGTGGGGAGGCCAATCTCTTTCAATCTGGACAAGGGAATCACCCCAATTAGGCTAAAGCCCCGCCGAGTTCCGTTTGCCCTGCGGCCCAAAGTAGATGAGCAGCTGGATAAGCTGATCGCCCAGGGCGTCCTGGAACCGATCGATCATGCCTCATGGGAGACCCCCATTGTGACCCCACTGAAGCATGATGGGTCTGTGCGCATCTGCGCCGACTACCGTTGTACCATCAACAAGGCATTGGCACAGAGCGCATACCCAGTCCCAGTGGTGCAACACCTGCTGCATTCCCTGGGATCTGGATCAATTTTTGCGAAACTGGACCTGGCCCAGGCTTACCAGCAACTGCCAGTGGATGAAAAAACGGCGGAGGCTCAAACAATTGTCACGCACAGGGGGGCATTCAAATGCAACCGGCTCCAATTTGGAGTCAGCGCTGCCCCCGGCATCTTCCAATCCATGATGGAACGCCTCCTCCAAGGCGTTCCAGGGGTGGTGCCTTACTTCGACGATGTGCTCGTCTCCGGGGACTCAAGAGCCCAACTCCTTGAAAGGCTTAGGCTTGTCCTGCAGCGGTTCAAGGCCAAGGGCTTGAGGGTCAGGCGGGACAAGTGCATCATAGGAGTACAGGAAGTCGAGTTCCTGGGCTACCTCATTGATAGCACAGGCATCCACCCCACTAAATCAAAAGTGGAAGCAATCCATGAAGCTCCAAGCCCAAAAAACAAAACGGAGCTTCAGGCTTTCCTTGGGTTGCTCAACTTCTACGCCATTTTCTTAAAACAGAAAGCCACAGTTGCTGAGCCACTCCACCGCCTGCTGGGGAAATCGGCTTCCTGGAAGTGGGGCCAGGAAGAGGAAGCAGCGTTCCGGGCCATCAAGGGACTACTGACGTCCGAAAGCGTCCTCATCCAATACAGCGAGACGCTGCCCATCAAACTGACGTGTGATGCGTCTCCATACGGGGTGGGGGCAGTCCTCAGCCACGAGCTGCCCAACGGCACGGAAGCCCCCATCGCCTACTTCTCGAAAACCATGTCCGGCGCAGAGCGGAACTACAGCCAGCTGGACAAAGAAGCCCTGGCAATCGTGGCAGGGGTGAAGCGCTTCCACGAATACCTGTACGGAAGGCGTTTCACCATAATCACCGATCACAAGCCACTCCTGGGACTCCTCGCAGGTGACCAACCCACCCCGACCTTCATGTCTCCACGGATGACGAGATGGGCCATTTTCCTAGCCGGCTACTCCTATAGGCTCGTGCACCAGCCAGGCACAGCCATAAGAAACGCCGACGCACTCAGTAGATGCCCATCGAAGAACCCGGTGGAAGACCCAGCCCCCACGCTCCATCTATTCCACATAGATGACGACGCCAGCTGTCCAGTCTCCTCCGCAGATGTGGCCGCACACACCCAGAGAGACCCCACCCTCCGCCAAGTAAGGTCCTGGATCCTCAGGGGGTGG
Organism: Arizona elegans; assembly: GCA_022577455.1. Lineage (NCBI taxonomy): Eukaryota > Metazoa > Chordata > Lepidosauria > Squamata > Colubridae > Arizona > Arizona elegans. Next base: position 1,398,928 of record JAKOOJ010000002.1, on the reverse strand, counting down.
CCATCGGAACAGACGGAGGAGAGGTTCAGCCCGTTCACCAGGAAACAGAAGGAGCTGTCCACCATTAAGGGCTGTCTGCTATGGGGAGACAGGGTGCTGATCCCAAGCACTCTGCAACAGCGGACGCTAGAGACACTGCACAACGGGCACCCAGGCATCGTCCGCATGAAGGCCCTGGCACGGAGTTACGTCTGGTGGCCCTCACTGGACAGAGACATTGAACAATGGGTCTCCAGATGTGACCCGTGCCAAGAAGTCCGCCCAGCACCGCCACAATCCGAAGTCACGAACTGGGAGACCCCCAGCAACCCATGGTCGAGGGTCCACATCGACTTCGCAGGCCCGATGCAAGGGCGGCACCTCCTCATCGTGGTAGATGCCTTCTCCAAGTGGCTCGAGGTGATACCCATGGCATCTACCACAACAGAAGCGACGATCCGAGCCCTGCGCCGCCTGTTTGCCACACATGGACTACCGGACTTGCTGGTCTCGGACAACGGCCCCCAGCTCACATCCCTGGCCATGGAGTCCTTCCTGGCAGGACTGGGCATCCGCCATGCCCTCTCCGCTCCGTACAGGCCGGCCGGAAACGGACAAGCGGAACGGATGGTCCGGCTCACAAAAGAAGCCCTCACCAAGATGGGCCCGGGAGACTGGCAAGAACGCATCGACAACTTCCTCCTCACCCAGCACATCACGCCGCATGCCACCACCCACAAGAGCCCGGCCGAACTCCTCATGGGCAGAAGGTTGAGGTCACCCTTGGACCGGCTGCACCCCCAATACAGCCCGGAAGTGACCGCAACCGCCAGCCGCCCGCTTCGCGCCTTCAGCAAAGGAAATTCAGTTTTCGCGCTGAATTTCAATGGCTCTCCTAAGTGGCTGAAGGGGAAGATTGCCAGCACAACCGGCCCCAAAACCTACACCGTCGAGTTGGAAGATGGACAGGTCGTGAGACGTCACATCGACCAACTCCGGAAAAGGTGGGGGGGAGCACACGAAAACCAGCCTGACGAGGTAGGCCTACAACACCCAGACGAGGTAGGCCTGCAACACCCCGGCGAGGTAGGCCTACAACACCCAGACGAGGTAGGCCTACCACACCCCTGCGAGGCAGAGCAACGCCATCCCGACGAGGTCGGCCCAGCACACTACCAGGCACTGTCACGTCGGCAGTGCAGCGAGGTAGACCGGGACCAACCACACGGGGGATGGCAACACCAACCCGACCAGGTGGGCACCCGGCACAGCAGGCCCAGGGACCCCCGACCCAGCCCGCAGGTAGACCGGGACCTGCCCAGAAGGGGAGCACCGCACCCCACCAGTGAAGGCAACCCACGGCAGCCCTACCAGGGAGACCTCAATGCAAGGCGAGTAGACCGGGGACCTTCGCAGATGGGCACACCACAGCACATGGGCGAGGGTGGCACACGACTCCCCGGCGAGGGGGACCCCCGCCCAACGCAAGAAACAACCCGGCAACAACAACCCAACCCAGATGACCCCAACCACCAACTGGCGGTAGACCAGGGACTAGGGGGAAGGGAAAGCCGACAACAACCCGGCCAGGGAGGCCTGCGCCACCCCGGCAGGGGAGACCTCCACCAGCCCGAGGAGGAAGCCCCACAACGACACCCCGACCAGGTCGACCACCACCAACCCGACGGGGAAGGCCAGCGCCAGCCCGGCAAAGGAGACCTGCGCCACCCCTGCAAGGTCGGACACCGCTACCCAAGCCAACACCACCCACAGCGAGCAGGCCGGACCCAAGGGCACCGGCCCGAACCACCCTCCGGACCACAGCGAACCGAGCCGCAGCGGAACCGCAGCCACCGGGAGACCCAGGAAGAGCAAGTGACAGCCGGGGTCTTACCGAGACTCAGACGCTCTTCCCGGGTCGAGACCGAGCAGCACCGCCGAGGCGAAAGATCCACAGGCCAGGAGGAAGACCACCAGAACCAGCCATCCAAGGTGTGCGGTCCGGCCGGAGGCGCTGAGGGTGACCCCGCACACTCGCCAGCCGAACCGAGCCCGGTTCCGGGGAAGGAGCCAGGAGCCACAGGAACCCCGTCCGTCCAGGGCGGGGACGCGGAAGAAATGAGACTGCGCAGGTCAAGTAGGGTGCCTAGGCGTCCTACGTACCTGCGGGACTACGTCACGTTTATTGACGAACACTGAACTGTTTTTTTTCTTTGGACTAGGGGGGAGGAGTGTTATGTCCTTATAAGGACATCCACCCGGATTGGCTGCCAGCCACCGGGCGGGAAGATTTGAATCCCTGTCAGGGGGCGGTGCGTCTGCCGGAGCGAATATAAGGAGAGCTCCAGCAGCACACAGCCAGTCTTGCTACTGTTTCTTGTACTCAATAAAGGTTACTAATGTAACGAGCTGGTCACGTCTTCCTTTCCTGCGCCGATCTAACAGGGAGACTGGCCCAAAGTCACCCAGCTGGCTTTGAGACTGAGGCTGGAGCCGCCAGAAATATGGACTTGAACGTTAATGCAAAAGTGAAGACCAAGAGACACGTTCCTGATTAGAAAATGGGTTGGAAACCGCAAGTTATAGAGAAGTGGTGAAAAATGGGACAAGGGGAAGAATTTGTGTGCCTCGGTTGAATGTTTACCAAGATAGGAAAATGTTAAGATCTGCAAAGGCTGGTTAAAAAAAAAAATTGGTGGGTGGTATGTGGTTCTGTTGAAAGGAATACATTTTCATTGAACGTAGTGAAAATAGCTGAATGCAAAAAAAAGGATGCATTGTAATGAGAGCTGGCTACATCCAAAGTATTAAAAACGAACTGAATGTAATAGAAACAGGTTATTTAAGAAATGTATGTAGGAAAGAAAGAGGTGATAAAATCAGGGGTGGGCTGCTGGGGGTTCTCAGGGGTTTGGGAGAATCTCTAGCTAAGATTCTGTGCAGTTTGGAGAACCCCCAAATCCCACTCCTGGCTGGCCCCACCCACTCTGCCCCTCCCCTCCCAGGAGTCCCCACGTGGCCTGTTTTGGATGCAGCTAAGTGCAGGGCAGGGCTGAAATGCTCCATGTTCGGACCAGATCACCTGATCCAGTAGCGATGGCGGCAGGTGGTTCAGAGAATCGGTAGCAAAAATCCCTGTGCCCCCCCCCAATCCCTAGCTGAGCCGTGCAATCATCAGAGACTGTTTTTTTTATTATTTTTTCTACAACCTCCTCGGCCGAAAAAATGCTTTTAAAAGTTTTTTTAAAAAAGCCTCTGATGATTACACAGCTCAGCTGGGATTGTCAGAAGCTTTTAAAAGCATTTTTTCTATAACCTCTTCGGCCAAACTCCCAGCTGAGTTGCCTGATCATCAGAGGCTTTTAAAAGCATTTTTTTTTCTACAACCTCTTCAGCTGAAGAGGTTGTAGAAAAAATGCTTTTAAAAGTTTTTTTAAAAAAGCCTCTGATGATCACACAGCTCAGCTGGGATCGTCAGAGGCTTTTAAAAGCATCTTTTCTATAACCTCTTCAGCCAAAGAGGTTGTAGAAAAAAATGCTTTTAAAAGCCTCTGACGATCCCAGCTGAGTTGCCTGATCATCAGAAGCTTTTAAAAGCATTTTTTTTAAAAAAGTTGGCCACACCCACCCAGTCACATTACCCCCACCACCACCAAGGCTCGCCCACAGAACCGGTAGTAACAAATTTTACATTTCACCACTGGTGCAGGGTGCTCATGGAGGCTCTGGGAGGGTGAAAAATGGGCCTACCAGAAGTTCGGGAAAGCCGGAAACGGGCCTGTTTCCTGCCTCCAGAGGACCTCCAGTGGCTTGGGAGGCTGTTTTTGCCCTCCCGGAGGCTCTAGAAAAGCCTCTGAAGCTTGGGGAGGGAAAAAAATGCCCCCCCACACACACACCATGGTACAGGAGGCCAAGTAGGCCATGCCCAATATGAACACACCCACCCAATAATCAGGTAGAGAACCCCTTGCTAAAATTTTTGAAGCCCACCCCTGGATAAAATTAAGAATTAATGAGTGGTTAGTGTGGTTTGAGTACAACGGTGAGGGACCAGTATGAAAAAAAAGAATATCAAGATGGTTTATTTCTTTAAAAAAAATGAATGAATTAGGATTGAACTGAATTATATGAAGGGAGAGCAAATGGATTGAGAGAAAAGAAAAGACTGAGAAAGAAGTAATTGGATGACGTAAATGAGGTCCTTAAGGAGATGTCCATGGAGATGTTTGTGTTATGTTTGTTTTGTTTTATTTGATTTGTATACCGCCCTACTCCCGAAGGACTCGGGGAGGTGAACAGCCACAGGATAAAAACACATTAGTACAAAAATTAAAACAGAATAAAACCGGATTAAATAATTTGGCTGAAGACCGATTTAAAACACCCCAATAAATTAAAACCAATTTAAAATTTGTATTTTAAAAGGAAAAAAGGGAAAAATTAGGCCAGGCCAGCCTGATAGAATAAAAAGGTTTTAAGAGCACAGCGGAAGGTGCGTAGATCCAGGATCCTCCGTATCTCTGGGGGGAGCTCATTCCAGATAGTAGGTGCCCCCACCGAGAAGGCTCAAAGGTGCTCAAAAGGTGCTTTTTAAAAAAGGAACTGAACTGTTTTTTCTCTTGAGGAAGAAGAAGACCTTTCGCTTCTCATCCAAGAAACTTCATCAGAACCGATGAAGCTTCTTGGATGAGAAGCGAAACCTCTTCTTCTTCCTCAAGACAAAAAACAGTCCAGGTGGCTTTTGAAAAAGCACCTTTGAAACAACTATGCCCTGGATGACGGAAATTCTCCATACATGTCTATGAAGATTCTCAATCATCCAGGTCATGGCTGTCCCAAAGGTGTTTTCTAAAAGGCAACTGGACTTTCTTGAAGTTTTTTCCTTGAAGAACTGAAGAAGCTTCTTGGATGAGAAGTGAAACATTTTCAAGAAAAAAACGAAAATCCAGTTGCCTTTTGGAAAAGCACTTTTGGGTCCTTAAAAAGAGTTTAAAAGAATATAACAGAATGAATAGAGCAGTGGTAGAGGTGGTAGAACCAAAGGATAGAAAAATATGACGAGATAATATGGTTTTTGTGGTAACCTAGACCAGGAGTCAGCAACCAGGCACTCTGGAGCCGCATGTGGCTCTTTCGTCCCTCTGCTGCGGCTCCCTGTCACCAGTCGGTGCCACATTTGATAGGACATTCAGTTAGGACAGGTAGAGGAAGAAGGATGCTGCACTAGGAGGAGACACTATGATGGGGGAACTGGACTTCCAGTCGGCTCCAGAATTGAACGGGGAGGCTTCCGTTTAGGACCTTTGTGGCTCTTTGAGTGTTTAAGGTTGCCGATCCCTGACCTAGACTTATTCATGTTTCGTTTCCTTCTCTTTTATCTCATGTATAGATTTTATATAGATTTTAATTGTTTTTAATATTTGTATTTCATGTTTTTAATTCTGGCTGTGCACCGCCCTGAGTCCTCAGGGAGAAGGGCGGTATCTAAATTGAAAATAAATAAATAAATAAATAAATAAATAAATAAATAAATAAATAAATAATGTCTTTAAATTCTTGAGTTATTATTTCCTATTCCTTTTCCATAATTTGCATTGCATACTTATCCAGGCATGAAGGGCGTGTATGTTTTCTTCGAACCAAATAAATTATTAAAACATAATGTATAAGTTGTGGAAGAGATGGGAGAGGCAAGGAATAGAAAAATTGGATAAACGAACTAATTGAAGGCAAACTAAGCAAGAAGGAGATGAAGGTAATCAACTGAGAAATAAATCACTAGACTGCTCACACGCGAGAGTGCTATCTGCACAAAAGCACATCTACACACACAAACACAAAAAATGGGTGGGATAGGATAATTTTCCACAGCCCACTCGCAGTGACCAACTTGCCATGGCCAACTCGCTATGGGACAACTCGCCACAGGACAATTTAACACTTCAGTTTAATTATTCAAAATAAGTTAAAAATATTTTAATTTTTGTCATTCACATTTCATTCTGTTCCTCACTGTGCTTCCTTTCTTTAATGATTCTATTCCACCATTTCTTCGATATTAGTGTCACTCTTGTCCCACAGCAAATTGTCCTGCAGTGAATTGACCATGAGGAGTTGGTTGTGGTGAGTTGGCCATGGTGAGTTGGCCATGGCAAGTTGGCTGTGGTGAGTTGGCCATGGCAAGTTGGTTGTGGTGAGTTGGCCATGGTTAGCTAGCCATAGCGAGTTGGCTGTGGCAAGTTGGCCATGGCAAGTTGGCTGTGGCAAGTTGGCCATAGCAAGTTGGCTGTGGTGAGTTGGCCATGGTGAGCTGGCCATAGTGAGTTGGCTGTGGCGAGTTGACCATGACAAATTGGCTATGGTGAGTTGGCCATGGTGAGCTGGCCATGGCAAGTTGGCTATGGCGAGTTGGTCATGACAAGTTGGCTGTGGTGAGTTGGCCATGGTGAGCTGGCCATAGCGAGTTGGCTGTGGCAAGTTGACCATGGCAAATTGGCTATGGGGAGTTGGCCATGGTGAGCTGGTCACGGCGAGTTGGCTATGGCGAGTTGGTCATGACAAGTTGGCTGTGGTGAGATGGCCATGGTGAGATGGCCATTGGTGAGTTGGCCGTGGCCAATTGTCATAAACCCAAAGTGGGGGACATTGAGATTTCATTGTCCTGATGGAGGTACCTTTTCTCTACTATATCTAGAGCTAGTGAACTCATCAAGGAAGAAAACTAGGGATCATAATAACTCAGATGATAACCTGTGATGAAAGAATGTAAATGGAAAAGAAACTAATCTCAGGTTGCTCTCCAAATTCCATTTGAGATACGTCACAATTATTATCTATGGAGCTTCTCAATCATCCAGGTCATGGTTGCCTCGAAAGTGCTTTTAATTCAAAAAATGTTCAGTTGCTGCACTGATTCAGCAGTCCAGCTGCATTTGAAAGACAAAGGTCACTCTTGAAGGGAGCAAAGTCCACATTCTGGGCAGAGGGGACCACTGGCTTGAAAGAGGGGTCAAAGAGGCCATCTACATTAAGACTGAACAGCCCTCTCTCAACACAGAGGGAGGGATACGACATCACCTAACTCCTGTTTACAACACAGTCCTTTCAGCAGTTCCAAGAAGGGTCCATACCCATTTGTATTATTCAGGTGACCCTAAGAGCAGTGTTATGGCCCACCAGTGGCCAGCAGAGCTGGCAGCAGATTCAGACAGTGAGGAAGTTGGGGAGGAACATGAGCCAGTCCTGGAGTCTGGGGAAGGCTCGAACGATGGCTCTGAGTCGGAGGCAAAGAGGGGACCAAGGCCATCTGGTAGTTGTTTGCTGCCTCCAGAGTCTCCGGAGTCTGACATCAGTGAGACAGAAGAACAGCGTGAGCCCATTCCCAGTGTGCTCATGCACAGAGCTGCCAGGAGACAGGAACAATTAAGGTAACAGGGTTGACTTGGGAGTAAGGCTTGGAGGTGATTGACTCCTCCCATAAGACATAAAAGAGAAGCGAATGGGACGTCAGCTTTTGCAGGAAGCAATTAGTTCATCTGGCCGATTCAAGATTTGAAAACTCTATTTGTGACTCTGTGCCAAGTTTGGCCTTGCCCTGCATCTGGAAATTAGCTCTTTGGCAGCGTTCCACGTGAGATAGGTGGGTGTTGATAACCTTCCTCTGAAAGACTGTTTATCAAGTCTTGCGGACTATAAATGAAAGTAATTTACAGCCATATAAATTAAAGAAGTTAATTTAACTAAGTTAAATTAAAGAAGTTTGCCAGGACTAAGTTTGTGCGGTTTACTTTCTAAGGAAGCCTAGGTCAGAACAGGCACGGATGAACCTCCTAGTGGCCTCAATGACGCTCAGAAAGAGCGCTAATGACCAGATGACTATAAATCCTCCCGTTTTCCACCATCCAGTCAGAACAGAAGAAGTTTCTTGGATGAGAAGTGAAACGTCTCCAAGCAAAACAAAGAAAGGCCAGTTGCCTTTTGACAAAGCACTTTTGGGAATGTCACAATTAACTTTTCTACCAACCAATGTTCTGTCTTAGCAGCATCGCAATAAGATGAATGTTCCTGCAAAGGAAAGAGTCTGGACTTTTCCTCCTCTAATGGATCATGTCATCAGCATTGATTTTTCTGCCTCAGTCACCTTTGGAAATTCTCCTACACCCTTTTCAAAGCTGCAGCCTGTAACAAATGAGTTGACAGCAACCACAGGGACATGGGAATCGGAGATAAGCAGGGGATCTTCTGCACCTTCATGGTTTATTCATCAGTTAAAATGGATGAAAACTGGTTAGATGAACTTGCATTTAAGGGTGGAAAATCACATTTAAAAACAAATAAGTGGTTATCGTTGTTGTTGATTATGATGAACATCATCATCATCATTTATTTATTTATTTGTTTGTTTGTTTATTCAATTTATATGCCGCCCCTCTCCGAAGACCCAGGGCGGCTCACAATACACTCAAAAAATCACTATAAAAACACTTAAAAATTAAAACCATTAAAGACATTAAAACCCATTCACACCATTCATGGCCGGATCTCGTCAGATTGCAAAGCGAGATCAAAGGCCCCAGGCCTGCCGGAAAAGCCAGGTCTTCAGCGCTTTTCGGAAGGCCAATAGGGTGGGGATGGTCCGGATCTCAGGAGGTAACTGGTTCCAGAGAGCTGGGGCAGCCACAGAGAAGGCCCTCCCCCGCGGGCCCATCAGCCGGTATTGTTTAGCTGACGGGACCCAGAGGAGACCAACTCTGTAGGATCTTAACGATCGCTGGGAGCTATGCGGTCGAAGGCGGTCTCGAAGATATCATCATCTATTAACCTGTTTGGTGGGTTTACACACATTAGCCAGTCAGGCTAGGTTGGTATAAACCATAATATAAGGTTCAAACTAACCATTAGCCAGTAATCCTTTAATCAACCTGGTCAACTGTTACATATGAAACCCATCTATATATGAAAATTGTAATACATTTCCTGAAACTGACTTGACAAAAGCCCTATTCAGGGTTTATCTTTATAAAGCGTTCCCCATTGTGCATATTTTGAATAAAATTCATTTCCCTTTACCAGAATAACTCAAGTGTCATTGTTCCACTTGCACACTGAATGGTAGGAGACGTGTTTTCATGCTATCAAATTTCTCTCTTGTAGATAGTTGTACTTAATGAACAAATTCCTAAGGGGAAGTCATATCAGCATGACATTGTTGTAATGTTTGAATAAGGTTACAGTTAACAAAACATGGGATTGGGGGGGGGGGTTGAGTGGAGTAAGGTAACCGGTGACTCAATCCATGGAGGTTTTGAGACTCTACAAATCCTACAAATCCTTATAAAACTACTATCTGGATGCCCGTGCTTCACTACAAAACTATATGATCAGGCGTGATAAATTGACACTTACAGCCTGAAATTTAATGTAGAATGTGTAAACTCCATAGCATCAGAGCATGTTAATATAAGGCAACTGGCAGTTGGAACAGAGTTCCTTTCAGGTGGGGAGGGGGAGTAGAACATCTAGCTCCTTAGCCTCAGAGCACGTGACTATATATGAAATACTAGTGATCTGATGGTCATTTCGAAAAATCCTTTCTTAGTGAGCATCTTAGAGGACTTAGTGAGTCCAACCTCCTGCTTGGGCAGGAAACCCTATACCATTTCAGACACAGGTGGGTTTCACATAATTTTGCCACTGGTTCGCAGCACACTGAAAATGTTTTGCTCGCATGCATGCGCAGGGCTTAGAAAATGTGCCTAATTAGGATGGCATAGTGCCGGGGCAGGTGGGTCGCCACTACCAGTTTGCATGAACCAGTCTGAACTGACTGAATATCACCACTGATTTCAGACAAAGAGTTATCCAGCATCTTCTTAAAAACTTCCAGTGTTGGAGCATTCACAACTTCTGGAGGCAAGTTGTTCCACTGATTAATTGTTCTAACTGTCAGGAAATTTCTCCTTAGTTCTAGGTTGCTTCTCTCCTTGATTAGTTTCCACCCATTGCTTCTTGTCCTGCCCTCAGGTGCTTTGGAGAATAGCTTGACTCCCTCTTCTTTGTGGCAGCCCCTGAGATATTGGAACCCTGCTATCATGTCTCCCCTAGTCCTTCTTTTCATTAAACTAGACATACCCATTTCCTGCATCCGTTCTTCATATGTTTTATCCTCCAGTCCCCTAATCCTCTTTGTTGCTCTTCTCTGTGTTCTTTCTAGAGTCTCAACATCTTTTTTACATTGCAGAGACCAAAACTGGATGCAGTATTCCAAGTGTGGCCTTACCAAGGCATTATAAAGTGGTATTAACCCTTCACGTGATCTTGATTCTATCCTCTGTTTATGCAGCTTAGAACTGTGTTGGCTTTTTTGGCAGCTGCTGAACACAGCTGGCTCATATTTAAGTGATTGTCCACTAGGACTCCAAGATCCCTCTTCACAGTTACTACTATTGAGGAAGGTCCCACATATACTGTACCTGTGCATTTTGTTTTTCTTGCCTAAATGAGTTGATATCCAAGGTCTCTTCCAGCCGTATGATTCTATTATTCTAAGGCTGGCCCAAATCACCCTCTCGAGTAGCAAGTATGGTCAGAAGACTGATTTCTGGAGGAACCTAACACCAGTAAGAGTACCCATTTTAACTTTACTTTTCACAGCTTCCTTTCTTCACTCTCTCTCTCTCTCTCTTTTTTCCCTTTAAACACATTTTACTATCTGGGGAAGTAGGGAAGCAGTCAACTATATGCATGGTTAGGGTAATCATTTCTGAATATTTTAGCTTTGCTTTAAAGTTATATTATCGTTTTTTACACGAACGGTGCTTATTCTCATGGAAATACATTTATCACTAGGGCGGTAAAACTAAGGTCTTCGTTCCAATGACTAAATTGGCATCCTAATGTAGAACAGTTCAAAATATGAAATATAATAATGCCAATCATTTTGGATCTTGCCCCTTGCGGGGGAAAAAAGTTAATTTCTCCACCAAAGTTCCAAATGTTTCTTAATAAGAGTTAATAATAAGAGAACTCCCAGGAGACCATTAAGATCAGGGTTTGCAATGATATAACTGAGCAAGTCCTCAGCATCAGAAAAGCCATGGCGGCGCAGTGGTTAGAATGCGGTATTGCAGGCTAATTCTGCCCACAGCCTGCAGTTCGATCCTGACTGGCTCAAGGTTGACGCAGCCTTCCATCCTTCTGAGGTTGGTAAAATGAGGAGCCAGATTGTTGGGGGCAATAGGCTGACATTGTAAACTCCTTAGAGAAGGCTATAAAGGAGGCGTGTCAAACTCAAGGGCTGGATCCGGCCTATGGGATGCTTAGATCTGGCCATGGGGCCACCCTGAAAACAACAAAGGACCAGCCCGCGGTGCCTCCACCAGCAAAACTGAAGCCTGGGAGGGCCACACGTGGTGGCCTCACGCTCCATTTTTGCTGATAGAGGGCTGCAGGAGGCCGTTGCAACCAAAAACGGAGCCTCAGCGAGTGACGTCGAGGTGGCCATGCCCACCCCAGCCATGTCCACTCCAGCCATTCCCACCCCACTCCAGTCATGCTCACCCCCCACCCACCCACCCCGGAGATGAAATACAATCCTGCTGTAGCCCTCAATGAAATCGAGTTTGACACCCCCTCTATAAAGCACTGTGAACCAGTATTTTAGTCTAAGTGCTGTTGCTATTGCTATCACGGTGAAGTGGGAATATGAATTAGGTCTCCCTAATCTGATCCATCACTGGCAAATGACTTTCCGTCACCCAATTTTTATTTTTCTAGAACCTTTAGACTAAGTAAGGCTGGTTTTTCATAAATACAGACAGGTAGTCCTTGACTTGTGACCAAAACTGTTTTCATTGTTAAGTGAAAGAGTTGTTCAGTGAGTTTGGGGACCATTTTACCACCTTTCTTGCCACAGTTGTTAAACAGTGTAACTCACTGCACTTATTAAGTTAGTAACAAGGTTGTTAAGTGAATCTGGCTTCCCCATGATTAGGGGAATGGGGGCTAAAACATATAAAGAATGTTTGCTGGAACTGGATATGTCTAGTCTTATGAAAAGATGGACTAGGGGAGACATGATATCAGTGTTCCAATATCTCAGGGGCTGCCCCAAAGAAGAGGGAGTCAAGCTATTCTCCAAAGCACCTGAGGGTAGGACAGGAAGCAATGGGTGGAAACTAATCAAGGAGAGAAGCAACTTAGAACTAAGGAGAAATTTCCTGAGAGTTAGAACAATTAATCAGTGGAACAACTTGCCTCCAGAAGTTGTGAATGCTTCAACACTGGAAGTTTTTAAGAAGGTGTTGAATAATCATTTGTCTGAAGTGGTGTAGGCAGTGGTGGAATTCAATTTTTTTTACTACCGGGTCTGTGGGCGTGGCTTGGTGGGTGTGACAGGGGAAGGATACTGCAAAATCTCCATTCCCACCCCACTTCAGGGGAACGATACTGCAAAATCCCCATTCCTCCCCACTCCTAGGGGAAGGATATTGCAAAATCTCCATTCCCACTCCACTCTGGGGCCAGACAGAGGTGGTATTTGCCGGTTCTCTAAACTACTCAAAATTTCCACTACCAGTTCTCCAGAACCTGTCAGAACCTGCTGAATAGCACCCACAGGTGTAAGGTTTCCTGTCTAAGTAGGGGGTTGGACTAGAAAACCTCCAAGCTCCCTTCCAACTCTGTTATTCTATTTCTATTTTTAATGTAGTGAAAAGAAAGATTAGACATGATAGCAATATTTGAGGAGCTGCCACAAAGACAAGGGGCTCAACTCAAGCACCTAAGGGCAGAACAAGAAGCAATGGATGTAAACTAATCAAGGAGAGAAGCAATCTGGAACAAAGGAGAAATTTTCTGACAGTGAGAACAATCAACCAGTGGAATAGTTGTGGGTGCTCTATTATCTGAACTGATATAGGGTCTCCTGCTAGAGACCCTATATCTCGAAGACCTCCAAGGTTCTATGTTTTACATTCTATAGTTATGGATTTGTGATCAGAGCCCGCCAGAACTCAATCTGGATTTTATTTGGATTGGATGGAAGGCAGTGGGTGGATTGCCCCCGGTTCGGACCGGTTCACAAGAACCGGTAGTAAAACCGGTGGGAGGCTCCGCCCACTGACCCGGATGTCATCAGAAGTGATTCTGCGCATGCGCAGAAGAGCGTGCGTGTGAGCAAACATGGGGGCACTATGCGAACTGGTAGTAAACACATTTATTTATTTATTTATTTATTTATTTATTTATTTATTTATTATTTATTTATTTATTCATTCATTCATTCATTCATTCAACTTGTATACCGCCCTTCTCCCCAAGGGGACTCAGGGCAGTGAACAGCCAACCTTAAAACACATATAATACAACAGTTAAGAAAAAACTAAAAATAAATTAAATCATCGGCATTCCAATTTAAAATCCCAGATCTACAAGATCGAAAAGTGAATGAACAAGGATTCCAAGCCAACATTTTCTAGGACTAAAAACAAATTAGCCAGTCCAACAGACATGAATCCAAAAAGGGTCTCTAAAGTATTTTTCTAATGTCATTTGTTCAGTAGCAGCATTTTTTTTTAACCTAATCATAACCTTTGACACGCTTTTGCAATTCCAAATGAGTTTTATTGGAGTTGCTCCTGCAAACAGCACACTCTTTGAAAGTTATTTATTTCCTAAAAATATTTCTATCCTCAATTCAAAAAGACATGTGACAGTTTATACATAAAATAAATAACACACTTAAACCATCCAGTGGTACAATCTAAAAACCCGACAGTTGTAAGTATAAACTGTACAGTGCACAACACAAGCCAAAACCACAATAATACCACATAAGTTTAAAAAAAAATAGCAAAACATCAGCCCAGCAAATTCCCCAGAAATGAGAAATTGGTAGTAATTTCTCTGTAATAAATCTAACTGATTGGGCTGATACTTCTAGGGTAGACTTTAAGTATTGTAACTCACCTATGAGACTTTATCATACCCACATTAGGTGAAGGACTAGATAAAACTAAAAGCAGAGTCGTTCCCAAGGAATGGGGCTTTATCTGGGCAGACCCAGGTGAAAAATATGTTGCCTTGATGCTTAAAAAAAAGCAAGACACATTTAAACTGATTCTGGTTACCTTGTGCCACTGAGTCGGCTCCTAAGTACCTGATAAACTAAAGGTAAAAGTTCCCCTTGCACATATGTGCTAGTGTGTTCCCGACTCTAGGGGGCAGTGCTCATTTTCGTTTCAAAGCCGAAGAGCCAGCGCTGTCCGAAGACGTCTCCGTGGTCATGTGGCCGGCATGACTAAACGCCAAAGGCACATGGAATGCTGTTACCTTCCCACCAAAGGTGGTCCCTATTTTTCTACTTGCATTTTTTACGTGCTTTCGAACTCCTAGGTTGGAAGAAGCTGGGACAAATAATGGGAGCTCACCCCGTTACGCAGCACTAGGGATTCGAACTGCTGATCTTTCAATCAACAAGCTTAGCATCTTAGCCACTGAGCCTCCCCCACCCCCAATAAGCTAGTACCTGATAAGCTAGTGGTAAATCAACACTCCTATTGACTGACTAGGAACCCATTTCCCAGGCTTCAATCATTATGATTCAATCATCATGAAAGGCAGGGTGGAGGATTTCGGACAATACCTGTATGACAAAATCGCTCAGATCCGGGGGGATTTGGACTCTGACTGGGTAGATCAGGGCAGGGTGATGAGGAATAGTCTTGAGAATGTTATCTGGGAGGAGTTTGATGCGTGACTCCCGATGATGTGGACAGGATTTTGGGGAGACTTAGTGCGGCCACATGTTTACTGGACCCGTGTCCCTCCTGGTTGGTACTGGCTTCCCGGGAGGTCACACGAGGCTGGCTCCAGGGTATTATCAACGCTTCGTTGAGTGAGGGTTACTTCCCCGCTGCCTTGAAAGAGGCGGTGGTGAGGCCTCTCCTCAAGAAGCCATCCCTGGATCCGGCAATATTGGCCAACTATCGTCCTGTCTCCAACCTTCGCTTTATGGCGAAGGGTTGTTGAGAGTGTGGTCGCGCAACAGTTTCCACAATTCCTGGAGGAAGCATCTTATCTAGATCCGTTCCAGTCGGGTTTCAGGTCTGGGCACAGCACGGAAACGGCATTGGTCGCGTTGGTGGATGATCTCTGGAGGGCTCGGGACAGGGGTTGCTCCTCTGTTCTGGTCCTGTTAGACCTCTCAGCGGCTTTTGATACCATCGACCATGGTATCATGCTGCACCGGCTGGAAGAGTTGGGGTGGGAGGCACTGTATTGCGGTGGTTCTCCTCCTTTCTTTCCGACCGGTCACAGTTTGTGTTGGCAGAGGGGCAGAGGTTGACCTCGAGGCCTCTCGTCTGTGGAGTGCCGCAGGGATCGGTCCTCTCGCCCCTTCTGTTCAACATTTATGTGAAGCCGCTGGGCGAGATCATCCATGGCTTCGGGGTGAGATACCATCAGTACGCTGATGACACCCAGCTGTACATCTCCACCCCAGGCCACCCCAATGATGCCCTTGAAGTGATGTCTCAGTGCCTGGAGGCTGTGTGGATCTGGATGGGGAGGAACAGGCTCAAGCTCAACCCTTCCAAGACTGAGTGGCTGTGGCTCCTGGCATCCCGATATAGTCAGTTGATTCCATCACTGACTATTGGGGGCGACTCCTTGGCCCCCACTGAAAGGGCTCACAATCTGGGAGTCCTCCTGGATATGAAGCTGTCCTTGGAGGAACATCTGACGGCTGTAACCAGGGGGACCTTTTATCAGGTTCGCCTGATTCGCCAGTTGTGGCCCTTTCTTGATCGGGATTCCCTGTGCACAGTCACTCACGCCCTCGTCACCTCTCGCCTTGACTACTGCAATGCTCTCTACATGGGGCTCCCCTTGAGGGGCACCCGGAGGCTCCAGCTGGTCCAGAACGCAGCAGCGCGGGTAGTGATGGGAGCTGCATGGCGCTCCCATGTAACACCGCTCCTGCGCGAGCTGCACTGGCTCCCGGTGGTCTTCCGGGTGTGCTTCAAGGTGTTGGTTATCAGCTTTAAAGCGCTCCATGGCATAGGGCCTAGCTATCTTCGAGACCACCTGCTGCTACCGACGACCTCCCAGAGACCCGTGCGCTCCCACAGAGAGGGCCTCCTCAGGGTGCCATCAGCCAAACAATGTAAGCTGGTGACCCCCAGAGGGAGAGCCTTCTCTGTGGGGGCACCTACCTTCTGGAATCAGCTGCCCCCAGAGATAAGGAGAATCCAAGACCTCAGTGCCTTCCGCCGTGCCCTTAAAACCTACTTTTTCCAGCAAGCCGGGCTGGCTTAGGAAGAAATTTTTTAAAATTTTTAAATGTTTAATTGGTTTGTGGTTTTTTAAATTTTGGGCCAAATTTATATAGATTTTAATTGTTTTTAATATTTGTATTTCATGTTTTTAATTCTGGCTGTACACCGCCCTGAGTCTTCAGGGAGAAGGGCAGTATATAAATTGAAAATAAATAAATAAATAAATAAATAAATAAATAAATAAATAAATAAATAAATAAATAAATAAATAATAAATAAATAAATAAATAAATAAATAAATAAATTTCTCTGACTATTTTTGTCCCTGCTCGGCCAACAATTGTAGTAGCTGTGGACATCAGAGATTGAACATCTCTGTCTATTGCAGTGTGAGAGTACCAATGAGTTTGGATCTCTCCTCATCTAACCGCTCACTTGTGTTCTTGCAATCTGGTGGTTAGTTTCCTCCCCGTCTAAGCTACATAGTCATAGAGGCAATCCAAATAGGGAATCCGATGAATTACATTAGAAGTTTCTCCCACCTCCAAATGATTTTTTAGTGCATAATTTGTCCCCCTTGTATGGTAACCTCTGGGTGGTATTTAAACTGGGCTCAAATCTTCTGCACCAGGGGTGTCAAAACTTGCATTGTCATGGTGGCATCATGTGATGTATCCCCCCCCTTTGTTAAATGTGGCATGGGCATGGCCAGCACGTGATGGATCTGAGCCACGGGCTGTGAGTGTTCTGTCCCCCTTCCTCATGCAGGCAAACATAATACCAAGCACGCCTGCCAATATTTTATTAGGTAAACAGATTAGAATTCTTGGCAGACCAAGATTTTGGCAGCAAACTGCCAAATGCCTGCCAAGACCGTTTTCACTCCCATAAAGCAGAAGAGGACTTATCTTCAGTCCGTTCCAGGAGCAACAAATTATCTACAAGACAAGAGTTTAGTCAATGTTCAGTCCAAAATATATCCAAGCCGAATTTCAGAGATCACGATGTGACTTTCAGGGTTTAACTTTGTCAGTCACAAAGCCTGAAGAGCAATCCCACCCACTTTTATTCCTGGTGGGGCATGGCTCCGTGACTCAGCTCAATCTCTGGCCCTCCCATGCCTCTTCTGTTGCTGCACACACTTCTCCCTCCGACGCTGCCTGGGATCAAGCCAGGATTCATCATCCTCGCTCCCTATCAATTGGCGTTCCGATATGCCTTCTTCCTGGCACATCCCAGGCTGTTCCTTCTGGCCTTCAGATGGAACCTGAGGCATTGCCAGAAAGGAGGGTCCTGGAGAGGGAGGCCTTGTCAGTTCCTTCACCTTCTGAGTCCTCTTCCTGTTAGGACAGGCTCGGGAGTCGGGGTCACAACAGTGAGTTTGACAGCCCTGTTCTGCACTTATGCCACTAGGATCTGGGATGAATGCCTTGGGGAGGAGAAATACTCTAACTTGACCTATGGGCTTGATAGCTTGGTGGACCATGGAAGTGAAGCAACCCAGGGAGCACTGGAGGGCATCTGCTAGTCCATAGCCTCATCCCCATGCATACACAAACTTAGATTGGATGTGTACATATCTAGTTGACACATCCAATCAAAGCTTTAAAAGGTAAAGGTTCCCCTTGCACATATGTGCTAGTCCTTCCTGACTCTAGGGGGTGGTGCGCATCTCAGTTTCAAAGCCAAAGAGCCAACGCTGTCCGAAGACGTCTCTGTGGTCATGTGACCAGAGTGACTAAATGCCAAAGGCACACAGAATGCTCTTACCTTCCCACCAAAGGTGGTCCCTATTTTTCCACTTGCACTTGTTACGTGCTTTCGAACTGCTAGGTTGGCAGAAGCTGGGACAAGTAACGGGAGCTCACCCCGTTATGCAGCACTAGGGATTCGAACCGCTGAACTGCCGACCTTTCGATTGACAAGCTCAGCATCTTAGCCACTGAGCCACTGCATTCCTTATATAATCAAAGCTTAGCCAACTGTAAAATCCTTTTTCCAAAGACCTTCCCAACTTTCCCACTCAAAGTTTGAGGTTACATCCCCAAATGGTGTTGAGGAGAAACCCAGCACAGGATTCTCACAGGATACATTTTGAGCCTTATGAGATTCCCATTCGATCTCTGCTGGGCACTATTGCGGAGGGCACTATTGTGATTATACGAGCACCGAATTGATTTCAAAGCCATTCATAACTCTAATGAGGAATGAAGACACCCTATCTTCTCATTCCATAAGAGCCCACAAGTGATCAACCATCGGAAAAATGCAGTGGAGAGATTTTCCACCTATCAAGTCCCGTATAAATGTGGAAAATAATTTATGAAGATCATCTTTAGCTTTCAGGAAAAGGGAAACAGGTTTAGACTGAACTTATTTTTCCCTACCGTCAACTTATTTTTTCCATGCAGACATCCACTTATCTGTAATCAATAGCTGCTAGCTAGCAAATGTGACTCCGAGAAGGTCAGTTCACATGCTTTGACATGGGTGATTAATTGGACACAGGACCCAATGGCAAGTGATGGGAAGGTTTCAGAAGAAGCCCACTGGGAAACAGGATGGCTAATTCTGCTGTCAAAAGGAAGCCTGGCTAAGACAGAGATCTATACCTTCAACAGCTTTAGCACCAGAGTAACAATGAAGATGAGAAGTCAAGGCAGATGGAGTTGTAAAGACTGAGGCGTGCAATTTTGGCTGGGCCTTTGAATGATGTGCAAACAGACTTGTGCTAAAAAGAAGTGAAGTGTAGGTACTCCTTGGATTATGAACATTGGTTTAGTGACCATTTGAAGTTACAACAGCACCTAAAAATGTGACTTATGAACAGTTTTCACACTTACGACCGTTGCAGCATCCTCATGGTCATGGGGCCATGGTGGCACGATGGTTCAGAGGTGGGTTTCAACAGGTTCTGACCAGTTCTGGAGAACCGGTAGCAGAAATTTTGAGTAGTTCAGAGAACCGGTAAATACCACCTCTAACTGGCCCCATCCCCATCTATTCTCTGCCTCCCGAGTCCCAGCTGATCGGGAGGAAATAGGGATTTTGCAGTAACCTTCCCCTGGAGTGGGGAGGGAATGGAGTTTTTATAGTATCCTTCCCCTGCCACACCCACCAAGCCATGCCACACCCACCAAGCCATACCCACAGAACCGGTAGTCAAAAAATATTGAAACCCACCACCGTGGTGGTTAGAATGTAGTATTGCAGGCTAACTCACTACTCACCACCAGGAGTTTGATCCTGACCGGCTCAAGGTTGACTCAGCCTTCCATGCTTCCGAGGTCCTTATAAAATGAAGACCAAGATTGTTAGGAGCAATAGGCTAACTGTGTAAACCACTTATTTATTTATTTGTTTGTTTGTTTGTTTCCATTTCTATACCGCCCTTCTCCAAACAGGACTCAGGGCGGTGAACAGCCAAAGTAAAACACAGAACATACAAAATTTAAAAGCAGTTTAAAATAATTAAATATTTTGGCCGTAAATTAAAACAACCCAATTTAAAATCAATTTAAAATTTAACTCAAGCCAGCCCAGCTAGTTGAAATAAATAGGTTTTCAGGGCCCGACGAAAAATCTGGAGGTTTGTTATTGTACGTATCTCTGGGGGGAGGTTGTTCCAGAGGGTGGGCGCCGTCACAGAGAAGGTTCTCCCCCTGGGGGTCGCCAGCCGACATTGTCTGGCGGACGGCACCCTGAGGAGGCCCACTCTGTGCGAGTGTACTGGCCGGTGGGAGGCTATTGGTGGCAGAAGGCGGTCTTGTAAGTACCCCAGCCCTAAGCCATGGAGCGCTTTAAAGGTGGTCACATTTAATTGACAGTTCGGTACATTAAAAATACAGTAAATATAAATCCTCTCCAAGTATCTCTTTAGGAGTTCATAGAATTTATGTGATATTCCTGCAGGTGCTATTATATCACTCACAAGGTTACTTAGACCTTCAAGCTCTCTTGTGGGACTTGGTTTCCAGGCTCAGCCCATTTTTGTTCTTCTCTGTAACTGTTCTGGTTGGTTGGTTGGTTGGTTGGATTGTTGGTTGGTTGGTTGATTGGATTGTTGGTTGGTTGGTTGATTGGATTGTTGGTTGGTTGGTTGGTTGGATTGTTGGTTGGATTGTTGGTTGGTTGGTTGGTTGGATTGTTGGTTGGTTGGTTGATTGGTTGGTTGGTTGCATTGTTGGATTGTTGGTTGGATTGTTGGTTGGTTGGTTGGTTGGATTGTTGGTTGGTTGGTTTGTTGGTTGGTTGGTTGGTTGGTTGGTTGGATGGATGAATTGTTGGTTGGTTGGTTGGTTGGATTGTTGGTTAGTTGGATTGTTGGTTGGTTGGTTGGTTGGTTGGATTGTTGGTTGGTTGGTTAGATTGTTGGTTAGTTGGATTGTTGGTTGGTTGGTTGGTTGGTTGGATCATTGGTTGGATTGTTGGTTGGTTGGTTAAATTTATATAGATGCCCATCTCGTGACTCTGGGTGGCTTACAAACTTGAAAGTCCCCCCCAAAAAAACCCTGAACCCCAAAATATAACCAGTAAAGTCATTAAAACATTTTTAAAAACATCCCACAGGTGCTTTTTCAGGAGGCAACTGGACTTTCTTGTTTTTTCTTTGAAGACGTTTCCATTCCTCACCATCCAGTCAGAGCTGAAGAAGCTTCTTGGATGAGAAGCGAAACGTCTTCAAAATAAAAAGAAGAAAATCCAGTTGCCCCTTGAAAAAGCATCTTCGGGATAACAATGACCTGGATGACTGAGAATTGCTACAGACTATTAAAAATAACATGCAAACTATTCAACCATAAAAAATATAATCTGCAAGAGAACACCATTCATTTTCTGTAGCCATCAAGGTTGGAGCCAATCTGACCTTTGGAGGAATGATGTTTCAAGGGGGGTTTGCTGGACAGTACCTGCAACATCCCCTTTCTTTCAGATTCTGATGGGATAGGTAGATGTAATTCTCAAGACCCTTTCTTGAACGATGGTGACCAGAACTGGACACAATGTTCAAGGTGGGATCTGACTGAACCATAACTAAGGGGGAACTGTTGAACTTTCTAATCTCCTTCCACTAATGACTGTATGATTGTAACCTTGTTGCTGGTATCCTTACGATTTATATTGACTGTTTCCTAATATGATTTGATTGCTTATTTGTTCCCTATGACTATCATTAAGTATTGTACCTTATGATTCTTGATGAACGTATCTTTTCTTTTCTGTACTGTGGTGGGTTTCAAAAAATTTTACTACTGGTTCTGTGGATGTGGCTTGGTGGACACGGCTTGGTGGATGTGGCAGGGGAAAGATACTATAAAATCTCTATTCCCACTCCACTCTAGGGGAAGGATACTGCAAAATCCCCATTTTCTGCCGATCATCTGGGACTTGGGAGGCAGAGAAGAGATGGCGGCGGGGCCAGTCAGAATTTTTACTACCAGTTCTCCGAATTACTCAAAATTTCCGCTACCGGTTCTCCAGAACTGGTCAGAATCTGCTGAAATCCACCTCTGGTACACTGAAATATGAACCAAGACAAATTCCTTGTGTGTCCAATCACACTTGGCCAATGAAAAATCTATTCCATTCCATTCCATTCTATTCTATTAAGAATTAGCCCTCAACTGCATTTGCCTTCTTTGCAGTCACATCACACTGGGAACTCACGTTATTTGCATTCATTCAGTTTTCCAAGGTTGTTTTACAACCACCTTATAAATCAGGAGCAAGTGCCAGTCGTAAACCTTTGCACAGGTTCATCTTATACCCTGTTCTTGCTGATAGTCACTCATGCCCTAGTCATCTCCAGATTAGACTACTGCAATGTGGTCTAGATGGGACTGCTCTTGAAAAGCATCTGGAAGCTTCAGCAAATAAGAATTCAACAACATGTGCAATTTGGTGTTCTCCTAGGACAATGCATATTAGACATCTGCTCCACAAGCTGCATTGGTTGTCAGTTTCCTTGCTGGTCCAATTTAAGGTGATGGTGTTGACCTTTAAAGTCCTTCATGGCATGGGACCGGGCTATTTAATGGACCATCTCTCCCCACTTAAATCAGCCTATGCCATCAGATCCTGCAGAGAAGAGATGCTACTGATTCTATCAACTAGGGATCTACATTTCATGGGTCCCCGGAGATGTGCCTTCTCTGTTGTGGTGCCGTTCTTATGGAACATTCTTTCCTCCTTAATTTAGATTGTCCTCATCCCTTCTGACATTCCCAAAAGCCCTCAAAACCTGGTTATGTGACCAAGTTGGGCTCCAATGGAATCGAAGATCAATTTAGATAGCTCCTTGGTTGAAGGGTCGATTTTCATTTCCTTCAACTACGAGTTGCATTTCTGGGTTTTAGCATATTTATTATGATGGTCTTTCACACTTATATTTGCCGATTTTATATTTTCTCTTTTTATCTGTTGTTGAGTACAGTATAACCCAGAGTCACCTTCGATGAATTTTCTCTTTTTATCTTTTGTTGAGTATAACCCAGAGTCACCTTTGATGAGAAGGACGGCTATATAAATTTGAATAATAAATGAATAAACATCTGAGAAATGATCTGTCAACAGAAGATGTGACCTGCCAATGGAAGAGGCCTCTCTTACTTCAGCCAGCATGGCCTCCCATGAAGCAGGTTGGGAGAGAGAGTACTTGCTAAAGTGGGACAATCTGGACAGAGCAGGAGTAATTTTCTGTTCCAGGTAACCACTCCACAAGCTGTGTAAATTTCACAGCCTCACTGCATGGCCTGTGAATCCTCAAAATCTCTCATTTCAGCCGGCACTGCCACCATGGCAACTGCCGGCACACCTCTCTATAAAGCCCTAGTAAGACCACTCCTAGAGTATTGCATCCAGTTTTGGTCACCATACTATAAAAAAGATGTTGAGATTCTAGAAAAAGTGCAGAGGACAGCAACCAGGATGATTAGGGGACTGGAGACTAAAATATATGAAGAACGGTTACAGGAACTGGGCGTGGCTAGTCTACTGAAGAGAAGGACCAGGGGAGACATGATAGCAGTGTTCCAATATTTGAGGGGCTGCCACAGAGAGGAGGGGGTCAAGCTATATTCCAAAGCACCTGAAGTCCAGACAAGGGACAATGAATGGAAACTGACGAAGGAGAGATGAGGAGGAACTTTCTGACAGTGAGAACAATCAACCAATGGAACAGAAGATGCCTTCAGAAGTTGTGGGAGCTTCATCACTTGAGACTTTCAAGAAAAGCTTGAACTGCCATTTGTCAGAAATGGTGTAGGGTCTCCTGCTTGAGCGGGGGGTTGGACTAGATGACCTATAAGGTCCCTTCCAATTCTATTAATCTGTTTATCTGTTTACCATGCAGCAGAGAACAGAGGATAAAACCCCTATCCAAATCAGCCAAAAGTAGCCAATAGGAACAAAGTAGACCCCCATCTCCAGGTTTGTTGTCAATTCAGTCCCAAAGATCATATGGAATTCAACAGGAGTCCTTGTAGGATAGGGTGACTGGAAAGACATCAAGATGGTGGTTACCAAAAGTGCCACCCTTTTTAAATGCATTATGATCATGTAATTATGCTTGCCAACTTGACTTTTTAGATACACATAGAAACATGAGGACAGCCCTATCAGCCTGACTTCATTTATTGCTTCTCATCTTTAAAGCGTTCTATGGCTTAGGGCCCGAGTACTTACGAGACCACCTTCTACCACTGATAACCTCCCACCGGCCAATTCGCTTCCACAGAGAGGGTCTCCTCAGGGTGCCGTCGGTCAAGCAATGTCGACTGATGACCCCCAGGGGGAGAGCCTTCTCTGTGGGGGCACCCGCCCTCTGGAACGGGCTACCCCCAGGAATACGACTGATCCCGGACCTCCGTACTTTCCACTGAGCGTTAAAGACCATCTTATTCCAGCAAACCAGGCTGGCTTAAAATTTTAATGGGTTATTTTATGGGGAAAGGGTTTTAAAATTTAGGGAAGCCAAACTGATTTAATTCTGTTTTAATTCTTTTTAATTTTTATACTGTATGTGTTTTAAATTTTGGCTGTTCACCGCCCTGAGTCCTTCGGGAGAAGGGCGGTATACAAATTTAAATAATAAATAAATAAATTTCAGAAGAACCCAGAGTCAGCTGATGCTAGTTATGAGCTGTGAAGAAAAGAATGTTACACAATGCAACGGTATGGTTCAAGGTTGGTTGGTTAGTTAGCCATCCAGAAGTTGAATTAAGGGGAGCAACACAGAGCTTGGAAAGAGAAGAAGGGATGTTCCAGATGTTTCCTGTTCACCGTTCCACTCTCTTGGAACCTTGGAAGTCGAAGATGCTGCTTGAAGAACTGGCTCCTATCAATCCATCAGAATAAAGCTGGAGGGGACTTTGGATGTCTCCTAATCTACCTCCCATGTTCAAGCAGGAGACCCTACACCATTCCAGACAAACGGCTGTCCAATCTTTTCTTAAAAGCCTCCAGTGATGAGCCACCCACAACTTCTGAAGGCAAGCCGTTCCACTGGTTAATTGTTCTCACTGTTAGGAAGTTTCTTCTTAATTCTAGGTTGTTTCTCTCCTTGATTAGTTTCCATCTATTGTTTCTTGTCTTGCCTTCTGGTGCTTCCTAGCAGGAGAAGAGATGGGAAAGGAGAAGGTGGCTACTGCATAGATGAATCCTCTACATGGGGCTCCCCTTGAGGAGCACCCGGAGGTTCCGACTGGCGCAGAGTGTGGCCGCGCGGGTGGTTATGGGAGCAACATGGCGCTCCCGTGTGACACCTCTCCTGCACGAGCTGCACTGGCTCCCGGTGGTCTTCCGGGTGCGCTTCAAGGTTCTGGTTACCACCTTTAGAGCGCTCCATGGCTTAGGACCTGGTTATTTACGGGACCGCCTACTACCACAAGCAGCCTCCCACCAGCTGGTACGCTCTCATAGAGAGGGGCTCCTCCGGGTGCCATCAGCTAAACAATGTCGACTGGCGGCCCCCAGGGGGAGGGCCTTCTCTGTGGGGGCACCCACTATCTGGAACGAGCTCCCCCCAGATATACGGAGGATCCCGGATCTACGCACTTTCCGCCGTGCTCTTAAGATTCTTCTATTCCAGCAAGCCGGCCTGGCCTAATTTTCTCCCCTGTTTTAAAATTCTTTTATATCGAAATTTTAATTTGTTTTAAATTATTGGGATTTTTTTTAATTGTCTTGGGCTAAATTATTTAATTTGGTTTTAATTATATCTTTTAACTTTTGTATTTATGTATTTTATTTTGTGCCTGTTCACCGCCCTGAGTCCTTCGGGAGTAGGGCGGTATACAAATCTAATTAAAAAAAAAAAATCCATAATACTACAAATGCAGGCTTGGGCAGAGCTGTTGATCATCTCCATAAAAGAGCTCAGACTATTTTTCCCCAATAGTCGACCTCCATCCTCTTTCATCCTCGGAAGAATGCCTTGTACACGAATAGCCGATCTGATGTCCTCCAGATGTTTCGGACTACCGTTCCTATTAACTCTTGTTACTGGCCCGCGCTATCATGGACTGATGGGTGTTGAAATCCAAAGTCCCTAGAGGACGGTGGGTTACCAATGTCTGGTCTATAAGCCAAGTAACTTTAAAGGTAAAAATAAATGATAAATTGCAAATTCCTGAAGAGGAGAAAATGCAAAAAAAAAAGAGGAGAAAGTGCCATCTAGAGGTCAAGAGAGGTAATCAGCCAAGCTTTAAAAAAGGAAGTAGAAGAGTCTTTGGAACTCATAGTGGTGTTACTGATCTACTTTTCTTCCAGCCTGGGTGGATCTATAACCATTAGCCTGGTCATCTGGGGATGATGGCCTTTGTCATAGTATCTATCTGATGGGAAGATTCAGGGAGAGGCTGCAATATGTCCAAGCAGGATTCTTTGTGGCCCTCTATTATCATTAATCATTATTTATGGCACTGTGTTGTTGTTATTGTTATTGTCATCATCACCTTCTCTACTACTTTCTCTTATTGGTATCATTATTATTATGATTATTATTACTCTGTAGCTTTGCATTTACACTGAAAACTTCTGCAATGGAGACAAATTTCTTTGATGTCTAATCACCCTTAAAGTACCATATTTTTCAACGTATAAGACGCACCTTTTTCCCCCCCTAAAAGAGAATGAAAATTTAGGTGCGATTTATACACCAAATGTAGCCCTGCCCACCCACTAGCCCCCACCCTTTGGCCTCTGCCTCCCAGCAGTTTACCTCCTTGCAAGCAAACAGCAAGAAAAAAAAAAACAGCTCCTTTCAGCTTCAGCACATCCTAATTAGCACAAGTTGATTGGATCGGCCTCCCGACTCTCAGCTGATTTGCTCTCAGCTGTTTTGCGCAGGGCTCTGCTGCTTGCTGCAAAGAGGTAAATTGCTGGAGCAGGGGTTTTTTTTTCCCCTTGTGCTAATCAAGCTATGCTGAAAACGAAAATGAAAGTAAAGCAGGCTGTTTGCTGTTTGCTGCAACGAGGCAAAATTGTGCAGAGGCAGAGGCAGAGGCAGATTTTTTTTTCTTGTTTTCCTCACCAAAAAAAGTAAGTGCGTCTTATACTCTGGTGTATACTCCGAAAAATACGGTATTCTTTCTGTTCTGTTGTTCTGTTGTCCTGTTAGCCTGTCGTCCTGTTCTGTTCTTTTCTGCTCTGCTCTGTTACGTTACATTACGTTATGGCAAAGGGTGATCATAAGACTTGGGACATTGTTTTAAATACATGCCCATTGTCAAGGACCTGATGATACGACCATGGTGATGCTGTGTTGTAAGTGCAAGGTCCAGGTATAAGTCACTATTTTCAGTGCTCTTGTAAATTTGAACAGTTACTAAATCGCTAAGTCGAGGACCACCTGTAGACCACATCCATGAATAGTTCCCACTAAGCAGCAAGTCCCAACAACTTTCACAATGAAGTCCAATTAAGAAGCCTGACTTGCCGTTTAACTAAATCCTGAACCTTTAAGGAATCTTATCTCGACAGCGGGGAATTAAAAGTGCCAGAGAGTTTAATTAAGCTGCGTTAGATCGATAGCTTTCACGCTGAGTGAAGCACAAAGTCTGCCCTAAACCCCAAAGCTACGGGTCTGTCAAAAGGACACCTCAACTCCCAAGTTGGAAACCATCGCAAGAACAAAACTGTGACTTATCCACGACAATTCCCTCATTCATACATTCTCCTCCATGCCAGAGGTGGGTTTCAGCAGGTTCTGACCAGTTCTGGAGAACCGGTAGCGGAAATTTTGAGTAGTTCGGAGAACCGGTAGTAAAAATTCCGACTGGCCCCGCCCCCATCTATTTTCTGCCTCCTGAGTCCCAGCTGATCGGGAGGGAATTTTGCAGGAACCTTCCCCTGGATTGGGGTGGGAATGGAGATTTTACAATATCGTTCCCCTGCCACGCCAACCCAGCCACACCCACCAAGCCACACCCACAGAACCGGTATTAAAAAAATTTGAAATCCACCACTGCTCCACGCATACATTGGCCTGGATCCCATGATATAGCCTTCTCCCAGTCAACAGATTCCTCTTTCTGTATGACAGAACTCAGTATCAGATGGCTCAATCATGTCTTTATTTCCATATTTTAATTCTCCAAATAGTTCAAGAATGTCCCCTCAGGAAATTTCAAAGTACTTAGGATGATCTCACCACAACCACATTAGAAGTCAGGTTCCTTAAATATCGAATTATAACATCTAGCCCATTGCAATTATATGCCTCCATATTATGGTGATTTTATTATAGTTTTATCTTAATTTAATCTATTATCTCCTGTATTGTATTCTCCACATATCTATCTCTGTCTCTATCTTTACTATATATATATATATATATATATATATATATATATATATATATATATATATATATATGTGTGTGTGTGTGTGTGTGTGTGTGTGTGTGTGTGTGTGTGTGTGTGTGTATGTATGTATGTATGTATGTATATGTATATGTATATGTATATGTATATGTATATGTATATGTATAAAATAGATAGATAGAAGATAGATGATAGATAGATAGATAGAGATGATAGAGTAATGATAACAGATAGATGAGAGACAGACAGAGACAGAGACAGAGAAAGACAGAGACAGAGACAGAGAGAGACAGAGACAGAGAGAGACAGAGACAGAGAGAAAGAGAGAGAGACAGAGACAGAGAGAGACAGAGACAGAGAGAAAGAGAGAGACAGAGAGAGAGACAGAGAGAGAGAGAGAGACAGAGAGAGAGAGACAGAGAGACAGACAGAGAGAGACAGAGACAGAGAGAGACAGAGACAGAGAGAGAGAGAGAGAGACAGAGACAGAGAGAGACAGAGACAGAGAGAAAGAGAGAGAGAGAGAGAGAGACAGAGAGAGAGACAGAGAGACAGAGAGAGAGAGAGAGAGACAGAGAGACAGAGACAGAGACAGAGACAGAGAGACAGACAGAGAGACAGACAGAGAGACGGAGACAGAGACAGAGAACATGGAAATTACCACGGAGCTAGAATGCCTAGAAAAGTCCTGTTTGCCATGGACATTGAAACAAACCAGAAGTTCACAGGTAAGTAAATTGCACAACGCAGACTGGTTGGGTGACAGTTTAGCTTCCTTTAGTTAGTTCCAGAGGTTGAGTTTTCCATGGATGGATTATTGATTTTATTATTAACTGCCCAGTTTGATTGAGCAGGCTGGTTGTACAAACTTTCTAAATAAATAAAGAGAATGGATATAGTTGCAAGGATAAGTCATCATTTTAAAAACCAGGATTATTATTATTATTATTATTATTATTATTATTATTATTATTATTATTATTATTATTGGTAGATCACGTGCATTTTGATGATGGTGGTGATGATGATAATGATAAACAATTTCATGTATAGGATTAGGGTTTAGAAAAATAAAAACAAGAGATATGGGTTTGTATGCGTGTGTCCGGACACATATATGTGTGTGTTCATGTTATTCAGATAGTCCTCATCTTATCAACAATATTGGGACCGGAATATTTGTTGCTAAAAAAGACGGTTGTTAAGTGCATTGTGCCTGATTTTACAACCTTTTTCAGCCACGGTTGTTAAGTGAGAGGGCAGTTATTAAGTGCCATTAAGCAAATCCGGCTTTCCTCATTGATTTTGCTTGCTGGAAGCTGGCTGGGAAGATTGTAAATACAGGTAGTCCTTAACTTACAACCACAACGTAGTCCAAAATTTATGTTGCTAAGTGAGAAAATTGCTAAGTGAGTTTTGCCCCATTTTATGACTTTTCTTGCCACATTTGTTAAGTGAATTACTGCAGTTGTTAAATTAGTCAGGCAGTTGTTAAGCAAATTGGGCTTCTCCAGGACGCTGCAACCGTCATAAATAGGAACCAGTTGTCCAGCATCCGAATGTAAATCATGTGACAATGGGGATGCTGCAAAGGTCATATGTGTGAAAAACAGTCATAAGTAGGTTTTTATAGTGCAGTTGTAACTCTGAATGGTCACTAAGTGAACTGTTGTAAGTTGAGAACTACCTGTACATGCCGGCAGCCAAGCATCCAAATATTGATCATGCAAAGATCAGTTGTAAGTCCATCTTTTCAGGGGAATTGTAACTTCTAGCAGTTGCTAAACAAATGATTATAGGTTGAGGACTACCTGTATTACATTATTATTTAATAATACTTTTAAATTATTGTATTTAGTGTCCTCAAAATCATAGTTAAAGATTAACTGACATATGATATCTATTATTATATTCTAGGGTCTATGTGTAATGTATAGTATGCATGTTATGTAAACATTTTTTTTTCAATGAAACTTTAGAATAATAGGAGGGATGCGGTGGCTCAGTGGCTAAGATGCTGAGCTTGTCCATCGAAAGGTTGCCAGTTCAGCGGTTTGAATCCCTAGTGCCGCATGACGGGGTGAGCTCCCGTTACTTGTCCCAGCTTCTGCCAACCTAGCAGTTCGAAAGCACGTAAAAAATGCAAGTAGAAAAACAGGGACCACCTTTGGTGGGAAGGTAACAGCGTTCCGTGCGCCTTTGGTGTTTAGTCATGCTGGTCACATGACCACAGAGATGTCTTCGGACAGCGCTGGCTCTTCGGCTTTGAAACAGAGATGAGCACCGACCCCTAGAGTCGGGAACGACTAGCACATTTGTGCTAGTTGTTGTTGTTGTTGTTGTTGTTGTTTGATGTCACCTCTGTTCCTTTTTGCTTCCAAAGAAGTCGGTGGGAAGTAGAAGTGGGGAAAACTTTTACAGGCAGAATAATAAGTAATAATCTTTTACCTTAGAATAATAAGACCACAGCTGTCCCTTTTGTCCTCTCCCTGTTCAATGCTGTCTTATTTCTTTCTCATTTTCTAATTCTGGTTTTCTGTCGAATTTATTTTTATTTCATCCCCCCCACCCACCCAGTTTTGCACAAAAATTACACTTCCAGAACTGAGTTTCCCTTCAGCTTTCACCACTTCCCTTGTGAATGAAATCACCCACATCTCTTTCACAAAAGCTCACCTCTAAAATGAAACAACTTTTGCTGAAAGGAAATTCAACCCATAAAGCATGAGCACAACTTCCTTTTCTGCCTGCCCCTCTCATTCATTCTTTTTTTTGTAAAGTGACAGTTAATTCACAAAAAGTGGTCAGCCTTTCATCACCGTAGGAAAGGCCACCTTGTGAGCTGCGAGGAAGGAAGGTGGGACATGTTCCTTCTTCAAACTTGACAAACCGTAAAGGTTACTAGACCTCTTATCTGCCTGGAAAAGATTTCCCCACTTCTACTTCCCACCGATTTCTTTGGAAGCAAAAAGGAACAGAGGTGACATCAAAAAACAACAACAACAACAACAAAAACACTACCGGTATTACACAGCAAGCCATAAGGAAGTCTCATGAGCTGGTTCCTGGCTCCATTTTCCATGCAACTTCTCCCAAAGTGTTGTAGGAGATCTAAGATCCAGAACTAGACCACACCTAGAACATTGTATCAAGTTTTGGTCAGCACACTATGAAAAAAGATGTTGAGACTCTAGAAAGAGCTCAGAGAAGAGCAACCAAGATGATTAGGGGACTGGAGGCTAAAACATACGATGAACGGTTGCAGAAACTGGGCACGGCTAGTCTAGTGAAGAGAAGGACCAGGGGAGACATGATAGCAGTCTTCCAATATTTGAGGGGCTGCCACAGAAGTGGGGGAAGGTTTAAGCTATTTTCCAAAGCACCTGAAGGCCAGATAAGGAAGAATGGATGGAAACTGAACAAGGAGAGATTCAACCTGGAAATAAGAAGAAATTTTTCTGACAGTGAGAACAATCAACCAATGGAACAGAAGTTGCCTTCAGAAGTTGTGGGAGCTTCATCACTGGAAGCTTTCAAGAAGAGACTGGATAGACATTTGTCAGAAATGATGTAGGGTCTCCTGCTTGGGTGTGGGGTTGGACTAGAAGACCTACAAGGTAGCTTCCAACTCTGTTAATCTGTTAAATCTGAATCAGTCAGAGATGGGTGAACAGCCCACATCTTACAAAAATAGTTGGGATATCAGAAATATTTTCACTAAGAAGAAGGCACAAAAGAGGCTGTACTTCCTGAGAATGCTCAGGAAGATAAATCTATCTAAGCATCTACTTCTGCCCTACTATCGCAGCACCATTGAGAGTGTCCTTACATACGGCATTCTTGCATGGTATGGGAGCAGCTCTGTAGCGGACAAAAACGCTCTACAGAGAATCATTAAAACTGCCCAGAATATCATCGGGCTCCGGCTACCAGCCCTGGATGACATCTTTGCATCTCGCTGTTTGAGGAAGTTGCATAACATTCTCAGAGACTCTTCCCATCCTGCTTACAATCTTTTTGGACTGTTGCCCTCTGGCAGAAGATACAGAACAATTAAAACTCGAACCACACATTTTCTGAATAGTTTTAATCCCAGAGCTATAATTGCACTCAACAATGAACTAAAGGGCCACCATCAGTGAGCTGTTGGACAGCATTACTTGGTCTGTTGTGTGGATGTTTGGGTGGTTTAGGGGTGGGGAATTTGTGGTGGTGGTGGTGTTTGGGGATTGTTACGTGTGTTGGACCTGGTCTTTGGGTGTTAAGTGTATTTCATTGTATGGGTATACTGTGTATACATGTACAATGACAATAAAGTTATTATTATTATTATTATTTACTTTATTCATTAAACATGAAACTCAGTCAACTGAACATTCAGACTGGTGTTAATGGTTGATACAGGTTGCTGCCAGCGTCCTAGGTATCAACCAAGTACCTTCTTAAGATGTACAATGTTCTGAGTAGCACAGTTTTTTGCAGTTCCACTGGTGTTATTTCAGGAAGCTCCTATTTATTGATGTATCTTATAAAATTCTTGGACATGGTACCAAGTGCCCTGATGACAATAGGTATCACTGTTACATGTTTCATCCATGTAACCGTATAGTTTCAATGATCAGGTCGCGATATTTCAGAATTTTTCCTGTTTCAGTTTCAGTTTCAGTTTTATTTGATTTGTATACCGCCCTACTCCCGAAGGACTCAGGGCGGTGAACAGCCAACAATAAAATACATAGATACACAAAATTTAAAAAAAACCCAATAAAATCAAATTAAATTATTTGGCCCAGACAAATTAAAACACCCCGATAATTTAAAAACAGATTAAAATTTAAATATTTAAAAAGGGAAGAGATTAGGCCAAGCCCGCTTGATGGAATAAAAAGGTCTTCACAGCACGGCGGAAGGAGCGCAGATCCGGGATCCTCCGTATCTCCGGGGGGAGCTCATTCCAGATAGTAGGTGCCCCCACAGAGAAGGCTCTCCCCCTAGGGGCCGCCAGTCGACACTGTTGTTGTTGTTGTTGTTGTTGTTGTTGTTGTTGTTGTGTTGTTATCTTACTGTATAAAATCATCTTATCCTGCTATGGTCAGGAATTGCTAAATGAATAAAAACTTTGGGATATCAAAAACCAGTTTGGTCTAGTGGTTCAGGTGTGGGCCTAAGTACCAGGAGACTGAGTTCTAGTCCTGCCTTAGTCATGAAAGTGGGCTGTGTGACTTTGGGCCAATCATCAGGAGACTGTGAGTTCTAGTCCTGCCTTAGACATAAAAGCCACCTGGGTGATTCGGGCCAATCATCAGGAGACTGTGAGTTCTAATTTTGCTTTAGGCATAAACGCCATCTGGATGACCTTGGGCCAGTCTCTCTGCCTCAGCTTAACCCATATCACAGGATTGTTGTTGTGGGGCAAACAGGAGAAGAAAGAGTATTAGGTATGTTTACCACCTTGAGTTATTTATAAACAATAATAAAGGTGGGATTAATATCAGATAAATAAATTCTCCGGAGCAGGCATAGGGACAGCAGGCTTGGGAATCTTCCCTTCTAATCAGCTAACTAAGTGATCTCAAGTATTTCAAAGTTTTCAGGCTGCGTTCATGTTGCCTTCCATCTGATTGCAAGGTTTATTTCTTTTGCCTTTGATATCTGTGGTCCAGAAATTTTAAGTTTAATCGATGCATGGGCTCCTCTGATATGCGGAATTCTTTTTCTCTCTCCATCCATCATCCGTGGATTTTGTTCTTTTAAGGCTAGAAAGAGAACCAAGTCACTTGCCTACGATAAATGACTACTCCGATGCCCTTATCAAAAATGCTATGTGGACAGTGTACCTAATAGCCAGACAGAAGCAGTCTGGAAACATCTTAAAGCAGTGTTTCCCAACCTTAGCAACTCTAAGATATGTGGATTTCAATCCCCAGAATTCCCCAGCCAGCATGCCAAGTTCCCATAGATGCCAAGCTTTAGAGAGACACTGCTTTAAAGGAAGAGGTGCACCATTTTTTTTCTCATGAGAACATTTCAACCTGGTTTGCACATTGCCCTAACCCAGGGATGTCAAATTCAAGGCCTGGAGGCCAGATCCAGCCTGCGGGGTGCTTAGATCTGGCACATGGGGCCACCCTGGAAACAGTAAAGGACCAGCAGTGCCTCTGCCAATGAAAATGGAGCTTGGGAGGGCCCCTCTCAAGCTCCATTTTCACTGGCAGAGGCTTACAGGAGTCCATCACAGCTGAAAACGGCGCCCGGGAGCCTGTTTTCACTGGCAAAGCTCTCGGGCCGCCACAGGTACCCCCAATATTAGTGATATTGAGCTGGCCACACCCATCTTGGCCACAAACACACCGCCCCCGCCCTCCGAGGTCAAACACAACCCTGATGTGGCCCTCAATGAAATTGAATTTAACACTCCTGCCTTAAGCCATGATTTTTTTCCTAGTGCTTTTATTAAAAATTACGGTACAATTAAAAAGAAAAGCAACCTAGTGCAAATGTAGAAAAAATAATAAAAAGAAACAATAGAAAGTGCAAAGAAGAAGAAAAAATAGAAAAGAAAGAAAAAAATAAGAGTAAAGAAAAAGAAATGTAAAAAAAGTGACTTCTCTCATAAATATAAACAATTTTAGTCATCTATCACCTTCTGTTAAAATACCACAAATCATCTCTTTTTCCCATATTCCATAGTTCTCTTCAGCAAATGTTTATTAAGGATTACTATACTTGAACAAATACACCACATTTTTGTATTTTTCCCATTTACTTTTAACAATCTTGAGCTGTAGTCCCTTCACATAATGTCCTAGAACTGCTGGCTGGGGGATTCTGGGAGTTGAAATCCACCCATCTTCAAGCTTCCAAGGTTGAGAAACACTGTCCTATAACTTGACTTCTTTTCATTTTTTCTTAGACCCTCCTCACAAAACTCTTCAAAGCTTTCACAATTCTCTTTTGTAAATCCAACATGGGAAAGGTTGGATGATGATTGGTTAAATAAACCAATTCATTTGGGTTCACAGAAATCAAGACCTGAGCACTGTCTGACTTCATCAAACATGCTGAACTCAATCTAGAACGTAAAACATGGAATGGAATAACAGGACTAGAAGGGACCTTGGAGGTCTTCTAGCCCTATCTTCTTCTCAAGCTGGAGACCTTATATCACTCAGGACACATGGCTGTTCAGTCTCTTCTTCACAACTTCCAGAGATGGAGCACCCACAACTTCTGGAGGTAAGCTGTTCCACTGATATCCAGTCCTGTCTCGCTGTCAGGAAACATTCACAAAACCTAAACAACGTTTGGTATATCAATGTGAACCCAGGTAGAAGAAGTAGAAGGATGCTAAATGTCTATGGAGATTCTCAGTCATCCAGGTTATAGTTGTCCCAAAAGTGCTTTTTTCTCCAAGAGGCAACTGGAC
Organism: Arizona elegans; assembly: GCA_022577455.1. Lineage (NCBI taxonomy): Eukaryota > Metazoa > Chordata > Lepidosauria > Squamata > Colubridae > Arizona > Arizona elegans. The sequence goes on along the minus strand of JAKOOJ010000002.1, from coordinate 1,363,424 downwards.
TTTCTGGTTTTTCTTTGAAGACGTTCCTCTTCTCATCCAAGAAGCTTCTTTAGCTCTGACTGGATGGTGGGGAATGGAAGGATTTATGCTCCTTGCAGACAGTTGGATTTTTGCAGTCTTTTTAGAGAGTTGTTGAGGCCAACTGTACAATGCTGTTACAACTCTGGAACTGGATCAATTAGTAACTAACAACACTAGGCTCAACAATTGCCTTGATCTAATCTTCTGCAACAGTCTAAACTCTATTTATGGTCTACAAGTCAAAGAATCTTTTTCCAACAGTGACCACAGCATGATGGACTTTTGTCTCAATTTAGGTCCTTGCAAAGAGGGTCAAAATGATGGAACTCCAAATTATAACTTTAAAAAAACTAACTATGATCTCACAGCTGCCAACGTCTCATCTCTTGATTGGGACCTTCTGTTCATTGGCTGTAATACTGCAGAAGATCATTATAACACCTTTCTGCCCGAAGTCAAAAGAGTCATTAAACTATACGTTCCGTTAGTAACCCCCTGATCTGTCCCCGTACCCACACACACACAAACAGAGCCAGCCGAGGGTTAAGGAAACACTTTGGAACGCACCCAGTTTCTTTATCTCCCACTTGGCAGCAATAGACACACCGTCTGCCAAGTGCCTTTATTTTCACAGTAAAACAGAAAGATTAAATACTCAAGAGTCCAAATGTCCGACAACAAGAAATCTTTCTCTCAGCAGTTCCGGACGAGGCTTTAGTGACTATCCAAGGTTTGCTTTGTTCGTCACAAGGATCACTGACCACCACCCTCTATTATATAGTCTCTGGGGTGTGGTCCAGTGACTCAGTTCTAATCCCTAGCATGCCTCCTAAGCTGCTGCAATCGTTTATCACACCTTCGGAGGCGTGCGTCCAGGAATGATGTTTCTTCGTCACTCTGATCCGAGCCACCTGTCTCCCTACTGATCTCCTCTCCCTCGGCCGGCACCTGAGACAATGCCAGAGGGGAGGGGCCTGGAGAGGGAGGCCTGGCTGACTCCTCTTCCTCATGCTCAGAGCTTTCTTCCTCCGATGGGACAGGCTCAGAGGGCGGGGCCACAACACCCCCAAAGCCAAAAAACCCAAAACAAACAAACAAATTACCCATAACAATAAGAAAGCTCCAATCCAAAAAAAAAAAAAAATCTCTTTGGCGAAAAAACAAAACTGGCTACGTAGCTAACTTTAAAAAAACTGGAGGTTTATCTGTGTCGTCGGGGTCACCTGAGTAGCAACAATCCTTCTAGAAGGATGCTAGGAGACTTGATCTACAAGAAGGCGCCTGACAACAGTGATCAGAGGTCCATTACCCCAACATCATCTCTTCTTCACCAGAGTGGTCATGTCTGCAACCATCTTCCATCCGGATCATGTGGATGAAGACCGCCAAGGAACTGACTTTGGACTTTCAATATTTGCTTTCTCGCTAACAAGAGGCAACTTATCATTTCTCCCCCGCCCCCTTGACTCCTTCCAACCTAGGCCAATGAGAGAGACACTGCAGATAAAAGCAGCATGGCGCATATGTTCTTTCAATCGGCAGGCCTCACCCGCCAGGAGAGCTGCCAAGACAGAAAAACAACTAGCTCCATTTAGCGCAGACACTTCCTGGTTTTGATTCACAGTGTGTGTGCACGCTGGGCAAAGCAACTCTCCTAAGTGGGTGGGAAAACCTGAAGCTGTTTAAAAATAAAAGCACTCCACATGCCATCGCCCACAGAGCAATAACCTTTTGAATGACAAGCAGAGTCTCATATCTCTCTCTCTCTCTCTCTCTCTCTCTCTCTCTCTCTCTCTCTCTCTCTCTCTCTCTCTCTCTCTCTTTCTCAATGAAAACAACAAGCTGAATGAAAATGCTAAGCAAACATTCATTTGTGGACAGGGAGAGAATGTGGTCATGCTGACGCAGTGACACTCTCTAGGATGAGACGCGTTTTGGTTTGCAAGGTTCTCGTTGCAGAGCACAGATTGCTAACTGCTGTTCGACACCCTGCAAATTCCCATCCCCGGCTGCTGAGCATGTGTGAAACCTGCCACAAAAATTCCGCTTTCAGTTATAGTTCCTTAGTTCCCTGGGTCTCTGTCTATTAGGCCTAGGAAGCTATACGACGCAACAGTTACTGTTTCCTCTGTCTCTTCTTGGACTATTTTTGGCTGAGTGCACGAAGACAAGAGTGGAACTGTCCAGTATTGAATCCTCAATTGTTGACCTGCATCTGAACTCAGCAGAGTCTGACTTCCGAAAATCCATTTGAGACAGAACTTTTTCACTTGAGAGTGAAGTCTTATGGGATCCAGTTATTCTCCTTGCATGAGAGAGGAAGGAAGAGTCCATCTTTTTGAGATTTATTTATTAGTTTTTTTTTTACCTTGCCTTTCTTCTTTTCATAAATAATTCAAAGCAGCCAGCACATACCCAATACTCCTTCTTCCTTCTGTTTTCTCCACAAAAAATCACCCTGTGAGATGGGTTGGGCTGAGAGACAAGGATTGGTCCAGTCACCCAGTCAACTTTTATGCCTAAAATGGGACTAGAACTCACAGCCTCCTGGTGATTGGCCTAAAGTCATCCAGTCAGCTTTCATGCCTAAGGCTGGAGTAGAACTCATATTCTCCCCGTGATTGGCCTAAAGCCATCCAGTCAGCTTTCATGCCTAAGGCGGGAGTAGAACTCATTGTCTCCTGGTCATTGGCCTAAAGTCATTCAGTCAGCTTTCATGCCTAAGGCGGGAGTAGAACTCATAGTCTCCTGGTCATTGGCCTAAAGCCATCCAGTCAGCTTTCATGCCTAAGGTGGATCTAGAATTCACAGTCTCCTGGTGATCGGCCCAAAATCACCTAGTCGGCTTTTATTCTTAAGGCAGAACTAGAGCTCACAATCTCCTGGTGATTGGCCCAAAGTCATCCAGTTGGCTTTCATGCCTAAGGTGGGACTAGAACTCACTGTCTCTGTGCAAAGGTAAATTCCCTTTCCTTTCCAACTTGGAAACTTGCCTAATTTTTCCACTGATCTCCTTCGCTGGAATGAGGCCAAGACCTTCATAATTGCATTAATTGGTGAAGGCCACTTGTGATCAGGCCTTGAAAATGAAGCCAGTCCCGTTTAATTGCTGGCGGATTGGATCCAAATCTTCTGAGAAGAACTTGATTGCCTGTATCCATTTCATTCAGGGTTTAGGCCCCTCGAGCAGCCCGTTATCTTGCATGTGACCTTTGCTAAGAAAGAGATGGGGAGGAACGAGAATAGTTCACTTCTCCAGGGACTCTTTTGATTCCATCCATCACTGTCCCCTTCTGTAGAGTTGGATGGTGTTTGGGGATATTTTCCTTTTTCTTGAGTGGTGTTTGCACGGGAGTGTTTCAGCCGGTTTTATTTGATCCACTTTTCCACTGCTGAGTGAAATCATTCCGAGATTGGAAGAGTCCTATCCAGTGGTGAAATCCATTTTTTTTTACTACCAGTTCTGTGGGCGTGGCTTGGTGGACATGGCAAGGGAAGGATACTGCAAAATCTCCATTCCCACCCCACTCCAGGGAAGGATACTACAGAATCCCCATTCTCTCCCCACTCTGGGGCCAGCCAGAGGTGGGATTTGCCGGTTCTCCAAACTACTCAAAATTTCCGCTACTGGTTCTCTGAACTGCTCAAAATTTCCGCTACCGGTTCTCCAGAACCTGGCAGAACCTGCTGGATTTCACCCCTGGTCCTATCATCAACACACTGATGACATCCAGAGAGAGCTTTATCCGGTGGTGTTTCACATTTTGTTACTACCGGTTCGCCACGCGCATGGATGCTCGCCTCACATGGATGCTTGCTTTGCGCACATGTACATTTTGTGTGCCACCTACCTTCCACATGTGTACCCAGCCTTCCGTGCATGCGCTTTGCTCTCTCTCATGCCTTCCACGCATGTGCCTGGCCTCAAAAACATGCCTAAATATGCATGGCATAGAGCCGGGGCAGGTGGGCAGGTGGGCAGGTGGCCGGGGGGGCGGGGGGGGGCTACCCTCAATTTCCGCTACCAGTTTGCCTGAACTGGTCCGAACCGGCTGAATACCACCTCTGGCGTTATCTGTCTTTTTCTTCAGAGCGCGGTAAGGCAAATACTGAATGAGTCTCATGACATGCTAATGGACAGCTGAGCACTTAAACCAAGATCCAATCCAGCCACGATAGAGGATTTGTCCGTATAAGAAAGGGGATTTTTCTAAGGACTTGAGAGAGATTTATTGGACTGGAGGTCAACCCTGCAAGCTACAATAACTGGGATTACTTGAGATATATCAGAGAGGCTATTCCCTGCCCACACCGCCAAATTTCCTTATTGCTTCTGCTGTGTGTAAGAAGTGTATATAAGTTGCTATTGCTATTGTTGTTATTAGTATTTAACTGTTTTTAATAGGAGTAGATGGCTGTGAAAGTTGGACCATAAGAAAGGCTGAGCACCAAAGAATTGGGGTCTTTGAACTCTGGTGCTGGAGAAGACTCCTGCGAGTCCCTTGGACTGCAAGGCGATCCAACCGGTCAGTCCTAGAGGAGATCAACCCTGACTGCTCTTTAGAAGGCCAGATCCTGAAGATGAAACTCAAAATACCTAATGAGAAGGAAGGACTCAATGGAGAAGAGCCTAATGCTGGGAAAGATTGAGGGCAAAAGAAGAAGGGGACGGCAGAGAATGAGGTGGCTGGACGGAGTCACTGAAGCAGTAGGCATGAGCTTAAATGGACTCCAGAAGATGGTAGAGGACAGGAAGGCCTGGAGGAACATTGTCCATGGGGTCACAATGGGCTGGACAGGACTTCGCAACTAACAACAACAACAATAGGGCTAGCAGTGATATGATAGCAGTCTTCCAGTACTTGAGAGGTTGTGATAGAGAAGAGGAGATCAACCTGTTATCCAAAGCACACGAGGGCAGGACAAGAAGCAGCAGGGGAAAGATCATTAAAGAGAGATCCAAACTGGAACTAAGGAGAATTTTTTTTAACAGTGAGAACAAATTAATCAGCGGAACAGCAGCCCTTTGGAAGCTGTGGGTTTTCAAGAAGAGACTGAACAGTTATTTGTCCAGAATGGTATAGGGCAGTGATGGCTAACCTTTTTGCCATCGTGTGCCAGGAGCGGTGTGTGTGTGTGTGTTATGCACGCGTATGCCCTCACCCATAATTATATGCACCCTGCCCCCACGTATGTGCGCACAACCTCCCCTGCTCCCCTCGCTCCGGGCACGCGATGGCATGGTAGGACTGTTTTTTGCTCTCCCCAGCCTCCAGAGCCTTTCTAGGAGTCTGGGGAGGGCGAAAATGGCCTTCCCCACCCACCCCCCAGAGGCTCTCTGGAGGTCAGAAATGGCCCATCGGCCTCTGGAGGGCCTCCGGGGTGATGGGGAAGGCTGTTTTCGCCCTCCCCAGACTCCTAGAAAGGCTCTGGAGGCTAGGAGAGAGAAAAATGGGCCTTCCCCACCACCCCCCAAGGTCCTCCGGAGGCAGGAAACAGCCTGTTTCCCTATTTCTGGTGGAGCCAGAAGGCTTGAAAATCAGCTGAGCTTGCGTGCCCACCGATATGGCTACATGTGCCACTTGTGGCACACGTGCCATAGGTTCGCCATCACGGGTATAGAGTCTCCAGCTTGAGCAGGGGACTGGATTAGAAGACCTCCAAGGTCCCTTACAACTCTGTTATCTGTTAAGTTGGCCAGTTCAGGTTACATTGGCCAAGCAAGAGTGGGTTTTTAAAAGATGACGTGGGTGCTTTGAATCTCTGTAAGTTTTGAGATACACATTTGGTCTCTTAATGCTCTCAAAATAATCCGAAGTGTAAAAATTAACCCATAATTTGGTCCTACCAGATCTGGAGAGAGCATAGAAAAGGTGCAGGCAAGAATCATGTGACCTTAACTTTCCGTTTTGACATTTATATCTGGATGTATCCAAGGAAATCAACAGGGAAAACATCTACATCTGTTGGACAGTTTACTCACCTCAAAATGGAAGGGAATCTGCTAATAATTCTCATTAAACATTCCCCCTGCCCAAGCAGGAGACCCTACACCATTTCTGACAAATGTCTGTCCAGTCTCTTCTTGAAAGCTTCCAGTGATGAAGCTCCCGCGACTTTTGAAGGCAACTTCTGTTCCATTGGTTGATTGCTCTCACTGTCAGAAAAATTTCTCCTTATTTCCAGATTGAATCTCTCCTTGTTCAGTTTCCATCCGTTCTTCCTTGTCTGGCCTTCAGGTGCTTTGGAAAATAGCTTAAACCTCCCCCCAACTTCTGTGGCAGCCCCTCAAATATTGGAAGACTGCTATCATGTCTCCCCTGGTCCTTCTCTTCACTAGACTAGCCGTGCCCAGTTTCTGCAACCGTTCATCGTATGTTTTAGCCTCCAGTCCCCTAATCATCTTGGTTGCTCTTCTCTGAGCTCTTTCTAGAGTCTCAACATCTTTTTTCATAGTGTGGTGACCAAAACCTGATACAATGTTCTAGGTGTGGTCTAGTTCTGGATCTTAGATCTCCTACAACACTTTGGGAGAAGTTGCATGGAAAATGGAGCCAGGAACCAGCTCGTGAGTCTTCCTTATGGCTTGCTGTGTAATACCGGTAGTGTTTTTGTTGTTGTTGTTGTTGTTGTTTGATGTCACCTCTGTTCCTTTTTGCTTCCAAAGAAGTCGGTGGGAAGTAGAAGTGGGGAAATCTTTTCCAGGCAGATAAGATAAGGCCTCTTCTGTCCCTTCTTCTTAGTCTTAGTCTTGGTAACTTCATCAGCAATGTATCACTATTCAAAACCTTTGACTTTCCCCAGTTAAATATTTACCACTGCCCTGCTTAATTTATTTGACTTAATTCATGCATCACCTGCATTTCTGGTGTGGCATGAACACAGCAAGCTAATAGTGTAGTCACCCTCTACTGTGCACACATATGCTGCAGAACAGAGGATGTGGGGAGCCACCAGGCTGAGCATTTCACCATGTTTGGAAGTAACTCTGGGGGAGGGGGAAAAAAAGAGAACTAACATTTTATGCTTAAGTTGTTCGCAGACATGGGGCCCCGGTTTCCATATGAGAGAACAGTGAGTTGGGAATCCAGAACTTTCTAAAGAATGGCTCCGAATACAGAAGGAGAAAGAGGAAAAGGGAGCATTATCACTGGAGGCTTTCAAGAAGAGGCTGGAGTGCCATGTGTCAGAAATGGTATAGGGCAGTGATGGCTAACCTTTTTGCCATCACGTGCCAGGAGAGGTGGGGCGGGGGAGGGTCGTGTGCGCACGTGCCCACACACATGCACGTGCAAACACACACACACACCCCGCTCCTGACACATGATGGCCTGGTAGGCCCGTTTTTCTTTCTTACCTGGTTCCAGATCCTCTCTATTTATCTGGGAAGGGCGAAAACAGCCTTTCTCACTCTCTTGGAGGCCCCCCAAAGGCCTGAAACGGCCCATTTCCCAATTCCCGGTGGGACAGGAAGTGACATTTTTTGCTGTCCCCAGCCTCCAGAGCCTCTCTAGGAGTCTCGGGAGCCTCTCTAGGAGTCTCAGGAAGCTGGGGACAGCAAAAAACGTCACTTCTTATCCCACTGGGAGTCGGGAAATGGGCCCTTTCAGCCTCCATAGGGCCTCCAAGGGAGTGGGAAAGGCTGTTTTCGACCTTCCCAGATACACCGAGAGGATCTGGAACCAGGTAAGAAAGAAAAACAGGCCTTCCCCACCACCCCCAGGCCCTCCAGAGGCAGGAAACAGCCTGTTTCCCTATTTCTGGTGGGCCCAGAAGGCCCGAAAATCAGCTGCTTGGTGCGCGCATGCGCCCCAGAGCTGAGGTGGCATGCCCACTAATATGGCTCCCCGTGCCACCTTTGGCACGCATGCCATAGGTTCGCCATCATGGGTATAGGGTCTCCTGCTTGGACGGGGGAGTTGGACTAAATGACCTACAAGATCTCTTCCAACTCTGTTAATCTGTTAATTTTAATTGTAATAAAAAATATATATTTTTAAGGCACGAAATTAAGAACCGTGGTGGCGCAGTGGTTACAATGCAGTACTGCAGGCTAACTCTGCCCACTGCCAGAAGTTCGATCCTGACTGACTCAAGGTTGACTCAGTCTTCCATCATTTCCGAGGTCTGTAAAATGAGGACTCAGATTGTTGGGGGCAATAGGCTGACTCTGTTAAACCGCTTAGAGAGGACTGTAAAGCACAGTGAAGCGATTTCTGTTGCTATTTAAATCTATTGGGTCATATCCAAAGACGCTCTTTTTCCAGATCAGGCCAAAGCAAAAATCATTTAAATTGACTTGAATCAATGCACTGCACTTCATTGAAGCAAAGAAGTGAGAGATTTTTCCCCATGAAGCATCATTAAGGGTGATATGATAGCAGTCTCCCAGTGTTTTGTGGATTGTCACCGAGAAGAGGGGATTGACTTTTTCTCCAAAACACCTGAGGGCAGGACAAGAAGCAATGGGTGGAAACTAATCAAGGAGAGAAGCAACCTAGAACTAAGGAGAAATTTCCTGACAGTCAGGACAATTAACCAGTGGAACAGTTTGCCACCAGAAGTTGTGGGTGCTCCAGCACTTGAGGTTTTCAAAAGAAAACTGGACATCCATTTGTCCAGAATGATATAGGATTTCCTGCTTGAGCAGGGGGTTGGATTAGAAGACCTATAACAGTGATGGCTAACCTTTTTGCCGTCGGGTGCCAAAAGCAGGGGGAGCGCAAAAGGGTCGTGCGCGTATGTGCCCACACCCATAATTCAATGCCCCCCGTGTTCCAACCCCCCTGTGCATGCGTGTGCAACCCCACCCCCCCCCCCAACACACACACACACACACACTGTTTTGGGCCTAGCAGGCCTCCCTGAATCCCATTTCCAGACTTTTTGTAGTCCCCCTTTTTCATCCTCCTCAGGCTCCAGAGGCTTTCTTGGAGCCTGGGGAGGGCGAAAACAGACTCCCCTGCTCCCTAGAGGCCTTCTGGAAATGGCCCGTTTCCCGACTTCCAGTGGGCCCGGCAGGCCCGGTTTTCACCCTCCCCAGGCTCCAGAAGCTTTCTTGGAGTCTAGGGAGGGCAAAAACAGCCTCCCCCCGCAGGCCCTCTGTAGGCCAAAAACGCTCTCCCAGAGCTTCCGCACGAGCCCTGTACTTACCTGGCATCCAAAACGGGCTGAGTGGAGACTCCTGGGAGGGGAGGGATGGTGTGGGCGGGGCTAACTGAAAATCAGCTGGGGAGCTGAGTTAGGGTAACGGCTCACATGCCCGCAGATATGGCTCCACGTGCCACCTGTGGCACGCGTGCCATAGGTTCGCCATCACGGACCTAGAACATTATATGTTCTAATAATAATAGAACATATTATTCTATGTTCTATGTTTTGGACCAGTTCTGCATAGGAATTCTTAGTCTTCATTCTACTTGCCATAGGACAGCTGAGCCAGTAATGGCTGCTACCGGTTCACCCCGGTTCAGACAAACCAGTAATAGCAGCAGCAGGAGGCTCTGCCCACGCACCCAGACGTCATCAAAAACACTCTGCGCATGCACAGAACCTTCTATGCATGTGCAGAAATACCGTATGCTCCCAATAGGCGTGGCTTGGGGGGGGTCCTGTGACTGAGGGGTGCGGCCAACTCAATGTCACTCATGGCCACACCCACTCAGTCACATGACCACCACCACCACCACCACAGAACCCAGTAGGAAAAAATGTGTCTATGAGCTGCTGCTCCCTTTATGGTCCCCCCCGGCCCCCTCCCTCCCGGGGTCGAAGTTCCTTAAAGGGACAGGCTGCAGCAGCTCCACTGTGAATGGAGGGAGAAAAGTTTGCATTCTCTCTGTTACAGCATTTAATGTTGAATGTGTTCAGCGGCCGGAAGGGGTGAGCAGCGAGCGGGAAAGTGGGCAGGTGGGCAGGTGTGGGCAGGGCCAACCGGGGTGGATTTTACCAGTTCAGCAAACCAATTCAAAACGTCCCTACCGGTTCGCCCGAGCCGATCCGAACCGGTTGAATTTCACCCCTGCCTTTAATAACATCAAGGCCAGGGGTGAAATGCTCCCGGTTCAGACCAGATCGCCCGATCCGGTAGCAATGGCTGCGGGTGGTTCGGAGAACTGGTAGCAAAAATCCCTGGCCCCCCCATGCCCAGCTGAGCCGCGCGATCATCAGAGGCTTTTTTTTTTTAAGCATTTTTTCTACAACCTATTAGGCCGAAAAAATGCTTTTAAAAGTTAAAAAAAAAAGCCTCTGATGATTGTGCGGCTCAGCTGGGATTGTCAAAGGCTTTTCAAAGCATTTTTTCTACAACCTCTTCAGCCAAAGAGGTTGTAGGGAAAAAAAATGCTTTTAAAAGCTTCTGATGATCCCAGCTGAGTTGCCTGATCGTCAGGGGCTTTTAAACACATTTTTTTCTGCAACCTCTTCAGCCGAAGAGGTTGCTTTTAAAAGTTACCAAAAAAAAGTTGGCCATGCCCACCCAGTCACATTATTCCCCCCCATCAAGCCACGCCGACAGAACCAGTAGTAACAAATTTTAGATTTCACCCCTGATCAAGGTGACTCTAAACTGGGCAGCTTCAGCACATGGAGCAGGAACTGGAAATACAGCAGCTAGTAAACTTGGGTTGCTGCTTGAAAGGCCTCCTCTCAACTTTCCCCCCAGGGCTCCCAAGAAAGCTTTCTCTCTCGGCCTTCTCCGATAGTCATCTCTGTAAGCAGATGGCTGAGAGAAGCTGGAAACAGATCAACAGGAAACAATAGAGTTACTCTGCTTTTAAAAGTAAAGGAGCCACACGGAGAAGACGGTTCGCTTGAACCTTCATCAAAGGAAAACACCCTTCCCAAGATTTCTGTTGCTTCTCTTCCAGATGCCGTTGTCTTCCACCCGATAGAGGACAGACCTGTTAAAAGATAGAAAGGTGACTCTCAGAATGAAAAGCCGGTGACAGAACCATCTTTCCCACACAGACACTTTCCAGATGTGGGTGCCATTCCGACACATCTGGAGAACATAAGGCATGACCTCAAATTGAACTGCAGGGAGAAGCTTCCCTTCTCCAAATTCCACATCTGCATTGAAGGGCACCCAGAATAACAGCTGATGGACCAAAGCACCAGCTGGAATGTCTGCCGAAGGCAGAAATCAGACATTGTAGTGAGGTTTAATCTTGTTCGTCTAGTTTTCGCTCAGCAAAATTGGGCCAATCCAGATACTATTGCCCGTTCTCCATCATTTATGTTTTAATGTTATGTGTGAATCTATCCAGTTTTGACTTACTGGATGAAACATGTTTGAATAAATGATCAACGCCTTATTTGTGATCGATGAAGACAATTACTGTGTCATTCCTGCAGAGTTCACCCACATTTTTAAGAATCTCTGCAAAAAAAAAAAGGGGTGGGGGTGAGGGCTGGTGTTCGTCTTTCTTGTCTCTCTGAAAGAGCACTAATTCAATTTCTCCAGTCTTCAAAACAGCAGCCATAGCAATTAATATGATTATTAGCAAATGATTGCTCTGATTGAATACAGACTTCCAGACATCAGCTGGCAGTTAAACATTTCACACACCAAAGTCTCTGTAGAGAATGCAGAACGGATTAGGGGGGGTGGGGAAATGGATTATAGGGTCTCCTCATTTAGCAACTGCTTCACTTAATGACATTTCAGTTATGATGGTGATTCAAAGTAATTTTGCAACCAAGGCCCTCATTCACAACTTCCAAATCATCTCACTCTCTCTCGGTCACTTGATCGCCATTACAGTCAGTTAGTACACATTGTCCTATGTAGAATCAAAAACCCAATCACAGTCGCATGATTTTTCACTTATCAGCCACTTCACTTAATGACAGAGTTGCTCATCCCAGCCTCAGTCACTAAACAAGGATTACCTGCACGGTGGTGGGATTCAAATTATTTTACTACTAGTTCTGTGGGCATGGCTTGGTGGGCATGGCTTGGTGGGAGTGGCAGGGGAAGGATACTGCAAAATCCTCATTTCCTCCCGATCAGCTGGGACTCAGGAGGCAGAGAATAGATGGGGGCGGGGCCAATCAGAGGTGGTATTTACCGGTTGTCCAAACTACTCAAAATTTCTGCTACCAGTTCTCCAGAACTGATCAGAACCTGCTGAATAGCACCTCTGTACCTGCAGATATATTCAAACTCATTTACATGAGCAGTTCAAGAATGGTAGGAGTAAGAAGGAAAACATGAAATTGTCCAAAGTGAGTGATCTTTATCCTTTACCTTTGCACTTTAAGTGTTTGTTAAATGTCAAAACAACTCTCGGTGGATCTGGGCTTTTTGCTCTTAAGTGGTCTGAGAAATTCACAGAAGATAACATGAAGTCTAAAATTCCAAAAATGGTATGTGCCAGAATATTCACACAACATATAAGAATATATAAGAATAATATATAAGAATATATAAGAAGGGTTGGGGGGGGGTGACATGACAGCAGTGTTCCAATATTTGAAGAGCTGCCACAAAGAAGAGGGGGTCAACCTATTCTCCACAGCACCTGAAGGCAGGAAAAGAAGCAATGGATGGAAACTAACGTATTTTTCAGAGTATAAGACATACCGGAGTATCGGACGCACCTTAGTTTTTTCGGGAGGAAAATAAGAAAAAAGCTGATCGGCAGGTGGATCAGCCTCCAGGGATACCCCCAATCAGCTGTTCCCAGAGGTGAATTTTAGCAACAGGTTCCTTGGTTGTGAGTTCTGTGCCTTGCTTTTGTTTTTTCTTTTTTTTTTTGCTGCCTCTGAAAGCCTCCGAAACAGAGCTTCAGAAAAAAAGCCTCTGAAGCTCTGTTTGGGGCCTTTTTTTCTGAAGCTTCATTTCTGATGCTTTATTCAGCCTCTGAAACCTCCGTTTGAGAAGCTGGACAGGGCTATTTCGGAGTATAAGATGCACCCAGATTTTCACCCTCTTTTTGGGGGGAAAAAGGTGTGTCTTATATTCTGAAAAATACGATAATCAAAGTGAGAACCAACGTAAACTAAGGAGAAATTTCCTGACAGTGGGAATAATTAGCCAGTGGAACAGCTTGCCTTCAGAAGTTGTGGGTGCTCCATCACTAAGGGCTTTTAAGAAGAGATTGGACAGTTATTTGTTTGAAATGGTATAGGGTCTCTTGTTTAAGCACGAGGATGAACTAGAAGACCTCCAAGGTCCCTTCCAACTCTGTTATTCTGTTATATTTAAACTTAATAGTACCTAGTAGTGTCTTCGTGTTCCTAAATTCTTGTGTTCTTTGATTCTCACTTTTCTTCCTTGATGTGGCCTTCAGTTCGAATTTGTCCACCGCTCTCAATCCATATGTAGGTTTTGTGACTTCGTAGTTTTTTCAGGCAATCAAGCACGTCTGCCAATTCTCATTTATTAATCAGGATGCAAAAATGTTTGGCTCTTGCATATATAACTGTATAGATTTCCACGCTTCCTAGAAAATATTTCTTAACAAGTCAAATCTCCGTTGCAATCAAAAACGAAACCTTAAAAGGGAACCAGAATTTGGAATCACATAAATATTCTTGAGGGCCTTCAAAAACTAACTCTGATTTAAGTTCTACCACAAGTGAAGAAAAATTACTTTTGCCTCTGGAGATATCCTGGTATTAACAGAATAATAGAGTTGGAAGGAACCTTGGAGATTTTCTAGTCCAACCCCTGTTTCAAATAGGAAACCCTATGTCAGATAAATGGCTGTCCAGTCTCTTCTGGAAAGAGACTCATACTAATTTTTTTAACCCTAAATATTATGTGCAGGATGCAGTGGCTCAGTAGCTAAGACGCTGAGCTTGTCGATCGAAAGGTCGGCAGTTCAGCGGTTCGAATCCCTAGTGCCGCATAATGGGGTGAGCTCCTGTTACTTGTCCCAGCTTCTGCCAACCTAGCAGTTCGAAAGCACCTAAAAAATGCAAGTAGAAAAATAGAGACCACCTTTGGTGGGAAGGTAACAGCGTTCCGTGCACCTTTGGCATTGAGTCATGCCTAAGGTGACCAGATTTTAACATTGGTAAAGAGGGACATTGTGGGCGTGGCTTATTTTGTGGGCGTGGCTAGCTGGTCATGTGACTGGGTGGGCGTGGCTAGCTGGTCATGTGACCGGGTGGCCATGGCTATGTGTATAGGGTAAGGTGAACAGATTTTAACATTGGTAAGAGGGACACCATTGTGGGCGTGGCTTATTGTGTGGGTGTGGCTTGGAGGCCATGTGACTGGGTGGGCGTGGCTAGCTGGTCATGTGACCGGGTGGCCATGGCTGTGTGTATAGGGACTACTCAGAGGGCTGAAAAGTCATTTCTGACAGGTCCTCACACTTTTGACTGGTCCTCACACTTATGACCATCCTCACATTTATGCCCGTGCAGCATTCTTAACAACCATGTCACTCATTTCACAACTGCTTCTCTTCACCATGGTGACAAGATAGGGCAAAAAACGTAAAATGTGAGGACAGTCATAAGTTCGAGGACTGGTCAAAAGTGCGAGGACCAGTCAAAAATAACTTTTTCAGCCCTCTGAGTAGTCCATATGCACAAAAGGACTAACCAGAGGGCTGAAAAAAGTCATTTCTGACAGGTCCTCACACTTTTGACTGGTCCTCACACTTATGACCATCCTCACATTTATGCCCGTGCAGCATTCTTAACAACCATGTCACTCATTTCACAACTGCTTCTCTTCACCATGATGACAAGATAGGGCAAAAATGTAAAATGTGAGGACAGTCGTAAGTTCGAGGACTGGTCAAAAGTGCGAGGACCAGTCAAAAATAACTTTTTCAGCCCTCTGAGTAGTCCATATGCATAAAAGGATACAGTAATAGAGAGGGATGAAGGAAGGGAAGGGAAATTAGAGTAGGAGTGACAGTTAAGAGAGGGAGGAAGAGAGGAGGAGAAGGAGAAAGGAAGAGGAAGTAGGGAGGAGAAGAAGAGGGGGGGAAGAGAAAGTAAGAAGGAAAGAAAAGAGAGGTGGTAGGTTTGAGGAGAAAGATTGCTGTACAATAAAAAAGATGAAAGGGAAGAAAGCCAACCCCAAACAAATATAAAGATATTAAGATAAAGAATGAATTGTTAAACTTTAAAGAATAAAAGAGAACAAATATGAATAAATAGCAATAATTAGAAACACACATACATACAATGTATTTTCTTTGAACAGAATATTTGGCTGGTTCACAAATTTAAACAGTGTTTAGTCATTTCAATTAAATTTACAATTTCTATATTTCCTTTTTGCCATATTTATTCCTCATCTATTTTTTTAAAAAAACAATTTTACCCTTCATCCTCATCTCTAATCTTAATCAAATTCAATTTTTCCCTTCTATTCTATTTTATACCCCTTCCCATTGTCATCTATTTTTATATCCATCCTCACATTGGTTAATTATGTAATTATGTAATACAGTTGTTTAATACAAATTCAACATTTTAATATAAATCAATTAGTTATATAACTATCTTTTTTGTATATTAATCAATATGAACATGAATATTCCAATTATTTCCATGCAATCCAATTTCTTACAAATCAATTAATTATACTTACCAATAATAATAAACCAAATAATTTCCCCCATAGATTCCTCCAAACCACAACTTAACCATTTCTGCTTTCAACACAGTATACAATTAATAATATCTCAATTATTACAATTCCCTAGTTAAAAAGAGCTTTTTTTTCTTTTGTGTTTTAAAATCTCCTCTTTTGCCCTAAATAATTTTCCATTGTTTGCACTTACCTTTTTTGGTGAGGAAAAGGAAAATAAATCTGCTGCCTAATTTTCCAACGTTGCAAGCAAACCGCAAAGCCAACAGCCTGTTTTACTTTCAGTTTCGTTTTGAGCTTGGTTTGCACAAAGAGGAAAAAAAAACTGAGCAATTTAGCAAGAGCAGAGCCCTGCGCAAATCAGCTGAGAGGGGGAAGCCAAGCTAATTAACGTAGGGCGGCCCTTTGAAGCCCCGCGGCAAGAGTTTAAACAGGTTTTTTCCCTCTAGCCATCAGCGGGGATTCAGGAGGCAGCCGGGAACCAGGAGGCAGAATGAAAAATCGGGACTTTTTTAAAACGCCGCGGGACGCGGGACAAATTGCTCAAAAGCGGGACTGTCCCGCCAAAAGCGGGACGTCTGGTCACCTTAGTCATGCCGGCCACATGACCACAGAGACGTCTTCAGACAGTGCTGGCTTTGAAACGGAGATGAGCATACGTCCCCTAGAATCGGGAACGACTAGCACATATGTGCAAGGGGAACCTTTACCTTATTATGGGTAGGCAGGCGACCTTCAATATCACAATTTTCCTTCCTCAACTAGTTTGAAATCCACCTGATTTTAGCACTCTTTCTCTCCAATTCACCAACAAGAGACTGCAAAGAACATCCTCCAATTAATATCTTACTCTCTGGACTATACTAATCACGGAGTCAGAACAATCCCATTGCTGCCACTCCAAACAAAATATAAAATAAAATGCCATTTCTTCTGCAGGTTTTCCAGCACCTGGGTTTAAATGCAGTTATATAGAGTTTACCAAAAAAAATATGTTTTTTTTAAAGACATTGCCGTGATGGGATGCTTAGGCAAGAAAAGGCAAATTGTAAAAGCTGTAAATAACATGTTGAAATCTTCTCAAGGTTTCTGACTTGCCTTGCCATCATTCCTCTCTAACATTTTAAAAATCCTACGAATTGAGAAGGTGACTTTTGGGCAGTTTTGCAAACAGGTATCTTACTCAATCGCTGTGATCATGTGGGTGTGTTGCTACATTTGGGTGGTTTGGGAGAGAGATACATTTAAAACAATGCATGGAAGGGAAGATAAACTCCAGGAACAGGAAGCTGGATTTTGGAGGGAGAGGTGAGGGAGGAGAGAAGATAGTGACTGGCTTCAGTCTAGCTGCTGCAAAACAGGACAAGAATTCCCATCAATGGGAAAATGGACCACCCAGATATTCTACAAAGCCACAATGTTAAAAAAAAACAAAAAACCCAAAAATCAGCTTTGCTGCATTTCTAATAAACAGGAGTAGGGTCTGAAATCAATTAACTAAAAATTAAAAATAGGTGACAGCGTGAGAGTGATCAGGTCCAGGGTGAACCTTCTAGGGGAGCAAAACAATGGCATGAGAACATCTAACCATCAAGATTATCTTTATCAGTTCAACCTTAACTTTACCTTGGAACTGATTTTGAGATGTATATTTCATAGTTGATCTATGTTTTCGATTAATGTATTTTTCAGAGCATAAGACACACCTTTTTCTCCCCAAAAAAGAGGGTGAAAATCTGGGTGGGTCTTATACTCCGAATATAGGCCTGCCCAGCTTCTCAAACAGAGGTTTCAGAGGCTGAAAAAAGCATCAGAAAAGAAGCTTCAGAAAAGAAGTCCCCAAACAGCGCTTCAGAAAAAAAGCCCCCAAACAGAGCTTCAGAGGCTTTTTTTCTGAAGCTCTGTTTTGGAGGCTTTCAAAGGCAGGAAAAGAAGTTTTTTTCTGAAACAGAGGCAGAAAAAAAAAGCAAAAAAAAAAAAAAAGCAAGGCACAGAGCTCACAACCAAGGAACCTATTGCTAAAATTCATCTCTGGGAACAGCTGATTGGGGGTATTCCAGGAGGCCGATCCACTTGCCAATCAGCTTTTTTCTTATTTTCCTACCCAAAAACTAAGGTTTTTTTATACTCCGGTGTGTCTTATACTCCAAAAAATACAGTGTCTTCCTTCCTCGCTACCCTACTATTTGTAAAATATTGGCCGATGAAGAATTTTGAAGATAATCAAGCAACAGATCTTCAAACACCTAGAAGCAAACAAAGCTGTTACTAGAAAGACAACATGGGTTTGTCCAAAACTTATTAGGCCAAACAAATCTTATTGCATTCTTTGACAAAATGGTTAAGTTAGTGGCCAGCAAAATACTGTGGACATAGTATTCTTGGACTTCAGTAAGGCATTTGACAAAGTTGGCCACTGTCTATCTTGGTAGGATAGAAAAATGTGGGATAGACAGCATAACCACCAGATAGATTTGTAACTGGCTGATAAACCATACTCAACGAGTAGTCCTTAACAGGACTACATCTAAATAGAGAGAAATAAGCAGTGGGATATCCCAAGGTTCTTTCTTATGCCCAGTACTCTTCAATATCTTCATAAATGATGAGGGAATAGAAGGAAAATTCACTAAATTTACAGAAAGGATGAATAGCCAATAATCTAGAACAGGGGTGTCAAATACAAGGCCCGTGGGCTGCATGCGGCCCATGATGTGGTCAGATTCAGCCTGCGACGCTATCCTGGAAAATGTAAGGGACTGGCCCAAATTGCTTTGGCCTGGTCTACCCAATGCGAAGAGGAAACATCAGGCCAGTGTCACTTCAGCCTGGTCTACCCAGTGCAAAGAGGAAACATCAGGCCAGCATGGCTTCGGCCTGATCTACCCAATGCAGAGGAAGCATGCCAGCAGTTTGGTGAGTGGCGTCAAGCTGGCCACTCCCACCAGTTGGCCACTCCCACCCAGTCAGCCACACCCATTGTGTGGCATCAAGCCCACCATCAGCCATACACACACACCCCCAAGATCAACCACAGCCCTGATGCAGCCCTCAATGAAATTGAGTTTGACATCACTGATCTAGAAGATAGGCTCAAGATCCAGAAAGATCTTAACAAATCTGATCACTGTGCTCTATCCAACAAAATGCAATTCAACGGCAAGGAAAAGAAAGTTTTACACTTAGGCAAGAAAAACCAAATTGACTGGTCTAGAATAGGTGACACCTGACTCAACAATAGTAACTGTGAGAGGGATCCAGGACTCTTAGTGGACAAGCACTTCAGTATGAGTCAGCAGTGTGCGTCAGCTACCCCAAAAAGCCAGTGCAATTCTGGATTGCATCTTGCCTTGGTAAAATCACAGTCGGAATACTGCATCCAGTTCTGGTCACTAAGAGAAGTTGGGACTCTAGAAAGAGTGGAGCCACGAAGACGATTAGGAGACCGGAGGCTGAAATATATGATGAACAGTTGAAGGAACTGGGTGTGTAAGAGAAAGAGTAACTGGGTGTGTAAGAGAAAGAGAAGTATAAGAGAAAGACTCGGGGGGTGACATCAGAGCTGGTATTCATTTTATTTATTTATTTATTTATTTATTTATTTATTTAATTTAACTTATATGCCACCCTATCTCCAACGGACTCAGGACGGCTCACAACAATAAAATCCACAATAACCCCAGTACAAAGTTAAAATACCTAATTAAACCAGATAAAAGTTAAAAACCCATATAAAACCCCATCAGTCCAGGCCCTAGGACTTGAATAACCAAGTTTTTAATTCGCGGCGGAAAGTACGAAGGTCAGGGGCCAGTATTCCGCCGGTTTGTAGCAGTTCAGGCGAATAAGTAGCAGCAATCGCGGGCCCTGACTCCAGGTCGTGCTGTTTAGACACATTTTTGAGGCCGGGAGCATGCGTGGAAGGCATGTGAGCAAACAAAGTGCATGCGTGGAAGACCAGGTGCATGCATGGACAACGCATGTGCAAAGTGAGCCTGTGCACGCGCAGCGAACCGGTGGTAAAGGTAAGTGAAACCCACCCCAGGGACCGGTTCCATGGATAGAGATTCTTCCGCAGACTGGAAGGCAGAGGTGGTATTCAGCCGGTTTGGACCAGTTCACCCAAACCGGTAGCAGATATCGCAAGTGGGCCCACCATCCGCCCCGGCTCTCTGCCATGCTATTTAGGCCCGTTTTTGAGGAAGGCATGTGCGTGAGCAAAGCACATGCGTGGAAGGCCGGGCGCATGTGCAGAAGGCAGGCACACACGCAAACCGGACACATGCGCATACAAGGCAAGCGTGTGCGCGTGTGTGAGAACCAATAGTAAAATAATCCGAAACCCACCACTGCTGGAGGGGGCATGCTTTCGCCTGCTGCCTGCATCCTGCAGATGAGGCTTTGCGTGTTGGCACCAGGGGTGGGTTCTAATTTTTTTTACTACCGGTTCTGTGGGCGTGGCTTATTTTGTGGGTGTGGCTTGGAGGTCATGTGACTAGGTGGGCGTGGCTAGCTGGTCAGAGTCATTTCTGGAAGGTCTTCACACTTACGACCAGTCCTCGCACTTACGACCCGACTCATTTGTTTGCTTTTAACACTGATCAGCTGTAGGACGGCCCTTTGAAGCCCCGCGGCAAGAGTTTAAACAGTTTTTTTCCCTCTAGTCATCAGCTGGGACTCAGGAGGCAGCAATAGATTGGGGGTGGGACCAAATAAAAGGTAAGAATAACGTGGGGGTGGGGGGAGTGGGAGGGCGGGGGGGGAGAACCGGTTCGGTGACGTCATATCGTCACCGCTACCGGCTCAGCCAAACCGGACCGAACCAGGAGGAACCCACCGCTGGTTGGCACGACCTGGTTTCTGGACTGCCCGGTGCCAGTCCATGGACCAGGGGTGAGGACCCTGTTATAGAGTGTTCTGCTTGAGCAGAGGGTTGGACTAGAAGACCTCCAAGGTCCTTTCCAGCTCGGTTAAGGTAGGAAACTTGGTGAATGCTTTTGTGCTGATTTGGCTGGTAGGTTCCCCCCCACACACACACACACCATGTATGGTATATCCAAGCTCTAACTACTTTTCCTTTTTCCTTTTGCCAGTTTGCTTCTGCTACAATCCCTTTTAATCTTGAAGACACCAAAGGGTGGGTGGGACCTTGCGTATGTGTCAGGATCTTGATGGATGGATCCCCTCCTAAGTTGATATATAACTGAAAATGATGGTGCTCTTGCTAGAAACTCTGGCCGGCAGAAAATGTCAATCCCTAACAAAACACTAAATCATGGTTGAATATAGAAGTTTTCTGGACCAACAGTGACCCCTGCTGCTTCTGATTTCTTTCTCTTTTCTCTTTAGCTGGGCTAAAGCTTTCAGACGAGGAGTTTCACAATGCGCCAAAGAGCTAAGGGAGCGCAGACACTCACCAAACCTGCAGTTTTGGCAAGCCTCAGTTGGCTCCTTCAAAAGATCCTCCTGGATGTCTTTACGTGAGTGGGCAAGCACAGCCATTTTACGTTCCCAGAAAGGAAAAAACTGACAAGACAAGAAGTAACGTAAGGAAGATCATTAAAGAGAGAAGCAACCTAGAACGAAGGAGAAATTTCCTGACAGAACAATTAGACTTAGAATAACTTTATTGTCACTTCGAATGTACACTAATCGACATATATTGAAATGAAATTCCGTTGCATATAACTCTCAAAGGGTCACCAGCTCCAATATACACTACATAAACATGAAAAAAATAAATGAATAAATAAATGATAGATAGATGTTAGACAGACAGACAGACAGACAGACAAGCAGACAGACATAGACTTAAACTAACTTTATTGTCACTGTGAATCAGGGGTGCTATTCAGCAGGTTCTGACCAGTTCTGGAGAACCGGTAGCGGAAATTTTGAGTAGTTCGGAGAACCAGCAAATACCACCTCTGGCTGGCCCCAGAGTAGAGAGGGAATGGAGATTTTGCAGTATCCTTCCTCTGCCATGCCCACCAAGCAACTCTCACAGAACCGGTAGTAAAAAAAATTGAATTCCACCACTGCTTGGAATGTACACTAATCGGCATATATTAAAATGAAATTTCATTGCATACAACTCTCAAAGGGTCACCAGCTCCAATGTACACTACATAAACATGACAAAATAAAATGAATAAATAATAGATAGATGATAGACCAACAGACAGACAGATAGATAGACATAGACTTAGAATAACTTTATTGTCACTTTGAATGTACACTAATCGGCATACATTAAAATGAAATTTTGTTGCATGCAGCTCTTAAAGGGTCACCACCTACATAAACATGACTAATTAAATAAATAAATACAAAATTAGTTATTTATACCAGGGGTGAAATCCAACAGGTTCTGACAGGTTCTGGAGAACCAGTAGTGGAAATTTTGAGTAGTTCGGAGAACCAGCAAATGCCATCTCTGGCTGGCCCCAGAGTGGGGTGGGAATGGAAATTTTGCAATATCCTTCCCCCAGGAGTAGAGAGGGAATGGGGATTTTGCAGTATCCTTCCCCTGCCATGCCCACCAAGCCACACCACACCACGCCCACCAAGCCATGCCCATAGAACTGGTAGTAAAAAAATTTGAATTTCACCACTGATATATACCCTCATACCCTGTTTCCCCGAAAATAAGACATCCCTTGATAATAAGCCCAATCGGACTTTTGAGTGCATGCGTTAAAATAAGCCCCCCCAAAAAAATAAGCCCTACCCGAAAATATTTAAACGCAGAGCTGGAAATCAGGTAAAATGGCAAGTGGAGCCCCATCTTGCTCCATGCACCCCAAAATAATAAGACCTCCCCGAAAATAAGGCCAAACGCTTATTTTGGAGTTCCAAAAAATATAAGACAGGGTCTTATTTTCGGAGAAACACGGTATATTATGTGACACAGAGAAACATCACAGTCTAGTTCAGATGTATACATGTATATAGCGAGAGAAACGAATCTTGCGAGTTTACCAGACCGATGGCCTAGGGAACAAAGCTGTTACAGAATCAGGTAGACCTGCTAGAAATACTTCGAAATCTCCTCTCAGAGGGTAACAACCGAAACAGACTGTGAAGTGGGTGTGTGGGGTCTCTAACCATGCTTTGAGCTCTAAGCACATAGCTTCATTAATCAGTGGAATGGTTTGCCTTTGTGGGTGCTCCATCACTGAAAGTGTTCAACAAGAGACTAGAAAGCCATATGTCCAGAATGATAAAAGGTCTCCCGCTTGAGCAGGAGGTTGGATTAGAACAAGGGACCCCAACCTGTGGGCCATGAGGGATTTGCAGCTGGACTATGGAAAGGGCTGGTGAATGTGCACACATGCACATCCTCACTTGCACAAGCAGTGGGTGAGTGTGTGAGCACACACTCCCTTTGTGTAAGCGAGATACGCATGCATGCCGCTTATGCAAATGAAGCTGCGTCAGAGGTGAAATGCTCCCGGTGCGGACCGGATCACCCAATCCGGTAGCAATGGCGGCGGGTGGTTCAGAGAATTGGTAGCAAAAATCCCTGCGCCCCCACCATGCCGAGCTGAGCCACAGGATCATCAGAGGCTTTTTTTTTTTTTTAATTTTTAAAAGCATTTTTTCTACAACCTCTTCCGATGAAAAAATGCTTTTAAAAGTAAAAAAAAAAGCCTCTGATGATCGCGTGGCTCAGCTGGGATCATCAGAGGCTTTTCAAAGCATTTTTTTTCTGCAACCTCTTAACCGAAGAGGTGGTAAAAAAAAATGCTTTGAAAAGTCTCTGACGATCCCAGCTGAGTTGCCTGATCGGCAGAGAGACATTTTTTAAAAAATTCTCTCTGACTATCCCAGCTGAGTTGCCTGATCGGCAGAGGCTTTTCAAAGCATTAGAAAAAATGCTTTGAAAAGTTAAAAAAAAAAAGTTGGCCACACCCACATAGTCACATTACCCCCCCCCCACCAAGCAACGCCCACAGAACCGGTAGTAACAAATTTTACATTTCAACCCTGAGCTGAATGCACGCTTGCCAGCCGCTTGCACAAACCATCCTCTGCCCCTCCCTCACTCGCAAGTCCATGAAGCTGGAAACATTGGGCAACTCTAAACTAGAAGACCACCAAGGTCCCCTTAAGTTCTATTAGTCTATGTTCTATGTTCTAAAAAGGATATTTTTTTCCCTTCTTAAGGCATTCCTACATGAAATAAATGACTCTTAAAGGAATTAGGGCTTTCCTCACTACCAAGCTAAAATGCTCTTTCAAATTGGCAGACAATGAGACTGGTGTGAAACCTTCTGCTTCCATTACTGATCTCTCTACTACAGAGATATCAAACTCAAGGCCCAGGGGCC
This sequence comes from Arizona elegans, assembly GCA_022577455.1. Classification (NCBI taxonomy): domain Eukaryota; kingdom Metazoa; phylum Chordata; class Lepidosauria; order Squamata; family Colubridae; genus Arizona; species Arizona elegans. Next base: position 1,339,508 of record JAKOOJ010000002.1, on the reverse strand, counting down.
GGATCTGGCCCTCAGGTGCTTAGATCTGGCATGCAGGACCTCCCTGGAAACAGTGAAGGACCAACTCACGGTGCCTCTGCCAGCAAAAATGGAGCTCAGGAGGGCCACGGCCCTCCCGAGCTCCGTTTTCAGCTGCGACGGTGTCCCGCAACTCTCCGCCAGTGAAAACAGAGCTCAGTTTTCACTGGCAGAGCACTAGGGCAACAATAGATGCCTCTGATATGAGTGACGTCGAGCCAGCCACACGCCCTGCCCCCACTCCCAGGTCAAACACAACCCTGATGCAGCCCTCAATGAAATCAAGTTTGACACTCCTGCTCTACTACATAATACATACTACATAATACATACTACATTTATTGCTTACTAGCTGATAACCCGGCATTGCCCAGGTATTTATGTATCCCAATTCTTACAGGCTTTTAAAAGTATACGTACAGTATACACATTATAAAGTAAAATCATACACAAAATCACTATACATCTTTGGACCCCACCCCCTGTCCATCCAGATGCCCACGGCCACTGGTAACTATCATCCGGCGCCCGGCAGTATTGGGGCTACGCATGGATGGCTGCCACAGTAACCACCTGGGCCAACACCCATATGGCAGCAATGGTCCTCCTCGCCATCAAGAATGGCCCAGCGGGTGCTCCGTGGCCACTGTGGAAGGCCACCGGGGCTGATCAGCTGGGCAGCGCGGCCGCTATATTCACCCTGAGGAGCGTTAGGGGTGTCCTACCCCCACAGTATTTTTTTCCAGATGGTAAGTTATCTGTGTACCAAGTTTGGTTGAAATTTCTCAAGGCATTCCAGAGTTATCCTGGAACATACACACACACACACAGAGAGAGAGAGAGCCATTTATATATATATAGAAGTTTTTCAATCATTGAGGTCCCTTGATACTTTTCCCCAAAGGCGATAAAGCTTTATAATTTATACCTATCAAGGACTGTCCTTAAACAGTATTGAAATAAGAGAAGATGCTAGTTGAGTAGAACTAGAGAGGACTTGTATGTTGATGAAGGCTCTGGAGATCTGGAGAAAGGAAGCAATAGGTGGGACATGTTCATATTTTAGGTTCATATAGCTGGAGACACGGCCCTAAGTTTCCTCAATATCTGGATGTAATCTTAGCCACCAAGCACTCGGTCCATTTGGGAAACATGCAGTTGTCAGTTTACATAAATTAAACATACATATGGGGTGTAATCCGTGGTTTTCTCATCTCTGGGCATTGGATAACTGTGACGGAGTTCCCAGTTGTGTTAGAGTATTCCTGTAATGGATTACAAACCACAGCTGCTGGATTCACTCAACATGCCCATTTCAAACCAAAACAAAACAAACCACTGTTGCGGCTTAATGAGTTCTGTGGAATCAGGACGATAACTCACGATGATTAATTTGGGAGTCATTACTAGTGTTCTCCAGGATAAAAGGAAGTGCTACTGGAATTGGATATAGTCTAAAGCAGTGTTTCTCAACCTTGGTAGCTTGAAGATGGTTGGACTTCAATTCCCAGAATCCCCCAGCCAGCTGGCTGGGGGATTCTGGGAGTTGAAGTCCAACCATCTTCAAGCTACCAAGGTTGAGAAACACTGGTCTAGAGAAAAGAAGGACGAGGGATGACATGATAGCAGTCTTCCAATATTTGAGGGGCTGCTACAAAGAAGAGGGGAGGGTCAACCATCCTAAATACATGACAGTTGCCAAGCATCTGAATTTTGATCATGTGATCATGGGGACACTGCAACGATCGAAGGTCAGTTGGGTTTCAAATTTTTTTTACTACCAGTTCTGGGGCATAGCTTGGTGGGCGTGGCAGGGGAAGGATACTGCAAAATCCCCATTCCCTCCCCACTCCAGGGGAAGGATACTGTAAAATCTCCATTCCCTCCCGATCAGCTGGGACTCAAGAGGCAGAGAACAGATGAGGGCAGGGCCAGTCAGAATTTTTACTACCGGTTCTCCGAACTACTCAAAATTTCCGCTACCGGTTCT